>CM064504.1:64749190-64860704 GCA_032716605.1 Paralithodes platypus | reverse complement strand
ATTGAGTTGCAAGGCGGGTGCTACGTGTTCTACGAATGGGGGGTGGTATACACTGAGAGAGCTCTGAGGAACACCGATTATTGTAATAGCGGTAGAATAGCGAGAGAGATGCAACATTGCGGCGAAGGTAGAGAGAGAGATACTGCAGAGAATTGGTGAGTGAACGTGAGTTAATGGACCCAAGGCATATCACGGACTATGCCCTCTCTGCCGTCGAGGGTTCGATTTCAATGTGTCGACTTCTTCTGGGCCACGTGTTGCATGTAGCCCAAATCGATGCATTGAAATAAAGAGTGAAGCAAATTATCACAAAATACGAACAGAAAGAATATATTAAATTTATGATTTCAGTTGGGGCATCAACGAATTTATAAGGATTTTTCCGCTCAAAACGTTTGATATTAAAGCTACCGTACTTAAAATGCTAAAATCTTTAATTGAGATGGGATGATCCTTCTCATAGAAATTATTTTGTATAGCAGAAAATTACATTTTATATAAATGATTAGGCCTGCCTGAATGATAATTCCTTCCCATTGCTCAAATTGAATCGTATGCATGTATAATTTGATACTTAAAATAAATGTATTAAAGAATAACTATACACCAAATATATTCTTAAGGAATTCTTATACAAAACAACGAAAGGACGAAGTCAAAGTTATGAACGTACTCAAACTCATTAAATATATCAAGCTACCTTTTTATGGCGAGACGAGCTTCAGTTTTCGTAAAACATTGTTAGCATACCTGAAGAGTAATTTTCATGGAGACAATTTTAGGGTAATTTTCACTAATAATTTTGCTTTATGATCCTCCTTTTATATACATAGATGGCATTCCTGAGTTCATGCGTTCGAATATAGTTTGCAAATTTGTTTGTCTTTGCTGTAACGCAAGATATTTTGGATGCAGTTCCAGACATTTTAAGATCAGAATATTCGAACACATGGGAAGGAGCTATCGTACAGGTAATTATTTAAATTTTATGTCATGTTCTGCTATAAGAAATAATTTCTATGGGAAGGATCAGATAAAGATTTTAGCATTTTAAGTAACTTTAATAGCGAACTTTTTTAGGGGGGAAATTTATATAAAGTAGTTGATACCCCAACTGAAATCATACATTTAATTTATTCTTTCTGTTCGTATCTTGTGATTTATTGCTTCACTATTTGTTTCAATACATCGATTAGGATTAGCTGTGTCAGCTTCATTGATACCCGAATTGAATTTGCAAAATAATACTTTACTAAATTTGCTTTGTGATTAAACCCTTCATTTTGTATACACTCGTATGCCATAGTCTCTAGCCCACTTATAAGAATTTGTGGACCCCTTCTGTTTTTTCTTTATGGAATTATAACTATCTGGATTGACTTTTGGATAGAACTTGCTTTTCAATGGTACCGTATAATTATATAGTTTTGTAATTGATGTATAGAAAATTATACTAATAAATTCGTTTTCAGATACCGGTACATACTTCCATAATTGGAAATAGGTGAAGTCCACGAATATTTGTGAGTGGGCTAGACACCATGGCATCCGAGTGTACACATTAATATGGGTTTGGACTCAATTGCGCGCTTTATGTTAACAATACATTCGGGGTTCATGGGAACAATATATATATATATTTTTTGTTTAACCCTCTCCGTCTCATATGACGCGACCGCGTCATATGACGGTTCCGCCCAAAACTATCAAATGATGCTACCGCATCATATGAACCCAGTGAAATAGCTCAATAATAAGTTATATGATGCTTCTGCGTCATTTTGAGATCAGTAAGTTAGGTAAGTTAGATCATAATCTGTCGATTGATGGTAACCCAAAAACTCCTCCGACTCCTAACGGTCCCTCACTGTGCGAAAGACTGTTGTGAGGGTAATACCGGGCGGTCTGCCAACCCGGAAGGAAGTTAATATATCCTGGCCGAGGGGGTTAATGTGACTGCCATATGTTGGTGCCTGTTTTCACTACCTTTGAATCAGTCTGACTGCTGGCATGGTATTGTTACGATAACAATTTGTCCATATTATTTAATAGTTATAACTTTGTCAGTTATCTTTGGGCTAAATACTAAGAAGGCGTGCGGACCGGACGGTGATCATCCTATTGTACTAAAAAACTGTGCTTCTGCACTGACTCTCTGCCTAGGCAAACTCTTCCGTCTCTGTCTCTCCTCTAACATCTTCCCTCTTTGCTGGAAGTTTGCTCTCATTCAACCTGTCCCAAAGAAGGGCGACCACTTTCAACCCTTCAACTATCGTCCAATTGCTCTCATTTCTTGCATCTGTAAAGTTTTTGAAATTATTCTAACCTCAACATTTCTTAAGCATTTATCTTCCCATAACCTACTCTCAGATCGCCAGTATGGCTTCCTTAAGCGTCGCTCTATTGGTGATCTTTCTTATCTTATTAACTGTTGATCATCCTTCATTCAGAACTTCGGTGAGACTTTTCTGTTGCGTTAGACATATCGAAGGCCTTTGATAGAGTCTGGCACAAATTCATTATTTCCAGACTACCCTCATACGGTTTCTATCCCTCTATCTGTGCCTTTATTTCTAATTTCCTTTCCGGCCATTCCATAGCTCTGCGGTTGTGGATGGCCACCGTTCACTTCATCAACCTATTACCTCCGGTGTTCCTCAGGTTTCCTTCCTATCTCCAATTCTCATCCTATTATTCATTAACGACCTCAACTGCACCTCCAGCCCCATTCACTCATATGCTGACGACTCTACATTATTACTATTCAACTAGCCTTCCACAACACCATACCCAGCAGGAACTCCAAAACTAACTTGAGGAGGCCATAAAACACCTTTCTTCTGATCTCTCTACTATCTCTAATTGGGGGCATAGAAAACCTTGTTATTTTCAATGCTTCCAAAACTCAACTTCTCTATCTATCTACTCGTCGCCCCTTTCCAGGAAATTATGACCTACATTTCAATAACATACAAATTAACCCTGCATCTGGGTGTGCTGAACCACCTCTAGGGGTTCTTCACCCCTGCGCAAGCTTCTTGCTCTGTACAGGGGCACAGTGCTTCCATATATTAAGTATTGTTCACACGTGTGAGGAGGATCCTCTCACACAGCTCATCAAGACAAAGTAGAAAAGAAAGCCTTCCGTCTCATTAACTAACGTCCACTCACCAATTATCTGCAGTCTCTCTCTTCGCCGCAATGTTGCATCTTTCTTTCTATTCTACCGCTATTACAATAATCAGTGTTCCTCAGAGCTTTCTCAGCGTATACCACCCCCTCTTTGTAGAGCATGTAGCACTCTCTCAACACTAAGGGAGGCGCTCACTACAGGCAGTTATGCATTTTGTCTCCCTCACTCACATAGAAAAACAAATTTGTAACCTTACCCTGGCGGAGAACTACACGATATATACAGGTATAGGCCTATATATATATTATATACACACACAGAGAGAGTAATGGATAAGCCAGATTAGTCAAATCTTTATGCAATGGTTCCCATTACTCTACTTAAGGGGGGTCATCGTTTTTTGTTTTATCTTTCTATTCTTGTCTCTCTTTCCCTGGCTTGTATCCATTCGGCCCCATTCAGCCAACTGTTTTAAGACGTTTATCCCCATCCAGGTGTCGATTTCTTCCTGGCGATCGATAGCGAGCTAGCATTGTATGGAGAAAAAAAATATCGAAACGTACAAATTTAGCTAGCTGTCAAAACAAAAATATATATATATGCTGGCTCGCTACCGCTCGCCAGGAAAATATTGACACCTGGATGGGGAAAACGTCTTAAAACAGTAGGCTGAATGGGGCCGAATGGATACAAGCCAAAGAGAGAGGGAGAGAAAGATAAAAAAAGCGAGGTGGGCCCCTTAAATACACTGATATAGTCTAAGTAAAAGTAGTATTGGGTCAGTTTGATCTGTTGTCAACCATGCACCTATCCCATCCATCAACCAGCCATTTGTGATGTAGATAGACAGTGAGGGCTCTGTCTAGGAATCCCACCATTCCGAATGGCTTCCTATAATGGATTAGCATGGTCTCACAGCTGGATCCCTTGCCTGCTATGAGCTCAATACAGCCGAGTGGGCAGGTTTAGCTGAGTGGACTGTGGGAGTGGTACAGGCACACCAAATAGCCAATATTTTCAATAAATGTAATATTAAAGTGTATGTGAAGCAAACATTAAAGTAAATTAATGAATGGAATCGCCATGGCTAGGCTATGTTACCCGCCAAAATTACTGTTGTGAAAGAACTTCCAGCATTTCCAAAGCTCGATTTAGTTAAGGTATGCTAGTCATAAAGTACCGGTATGTATCTATATACCGGTATATACACTTTTGTCTACATCTGGCAATACCTAGAGAAATAGTATTACAACATTGCCATGACTTTTAATTCCAGACCAAAGATAATAATATTGTATCCAATTTTAAAACATACCGGTACCAACTGATTAAAATATTATGCTAATCAACCATTGAGGTCTAGCTACAAGAAACTATTCCTAAATAGGATAACAGCGATTATCGTCAGTGACATTGGTGCGTCTTATATTTATATATTTTTAGTTATCTCTCTTGGTATGGGGCTTGGCGATATTAAGAGGTTTTGACCCATTATTTTGGCGATAATTTGGACAACAAATATTCAAATCTAGCATGAGGACGGGAACTAGATGTGGGTGTTTGTGGTGCTAATTATTATTGTATTATTATTATTATTATTATTATTATTATTATTATATTCATTATTAAGATTTAAAATTATTATTATTATTATAGTTATTATTATTATTATTATTATTATTATTATTTTAGCTTTAATTTTGGAGGATATATTATGCATTTGTCAAGTATTGCCAATTTATTTTTGTTTTGCTCCCTTAACAAGGGAGCAAGAGGCAAGCCTGCCTCTCCAGACCTCATTCAAGGTCAACACATAATTAAATAAATAGATAAATTATAATGTTCTCTCCACCAACCAATTTTACTTCTAAACTCGATTAATGAAATTAACAAACCCATGTGGCAGTCCGGGGATTTGAACTCAGGACGCTCACACCGAAAATCAACACACTTATGCATTGCACCACGAAGACAGTTAAAGAATGCTGCACAAGCCTACGATTAATTATGCAGTTTCGAATCCTGCATACCAATCTTAGCATGTACATTAATTCCAACTGCACTATCGGAGGCTATGAATAGGTGAATGGAATAAATAAATAAAAAATATAATAATAATAATAATAATAATAACAATTACAATACAAATTATTATTATTATTGTGGAAATTAAGACACAATTGCAGAGCAGGGACCCAGTTTATTCAACTTCTCACCGTGTAGGCTTCTTCAGGAATAACATACAGTAAGGGAGTACAGTCAACAAACCATATCTCTTACCACAAGAAAATAACAGAACAAAAACAACAACATGAAATGTTCAAATAGTTTAGTTTGGTTCTCGACTCGTTAATAAATATGCATTTGGTTTGGCTAGTGAAGAGAAACCTTTATTTAAGTTCATGGTATCATTCATTACGATATGGGCTGATTCATAGCATCTACGTTTAATATAATTTTAAACGTATTGCTGTTTCTACCTTTTATCAGTCCGAAATTACGTTTTCGTAACCTATATTGCCAATCAAGAGAGCTGATCGACGCTTCACATTGATTCAATTGACGATTCTACGCATTTGAATCTGGTATTTACGACTATATATTTGTTATTCGTAAATAAAAGAATACCCCATATCCCAACATCAATCCTCCATTACAAACCTCAATGCACCTGAATAAATCAATGAAGGCATATGATCCTCCCATATTTAAATTTAGTAATCATTATAAGAAATAATTAAACACGTCTACAACATTCTGGATTGTCAAGTTGGCAGCGAACACGTCATTTGGGACTAACAAAAGGTACCGTATATACAGTACAACAGATTGATTGTATAATGAGCACGATGCATCTCTATAATACTTTTGGGTCATTTATACTTAACTCTTCCAGTGTCAATTACGTCTTTATTTTATTCTATAGGCCTACTATTTATACTTAAACGATTGTATTCAGCTTAGGAAGGATTTGTGGTAGCTTAAATGGCTAATCGAGATTGTTTGATGCCTTTTCATTGTTTGAGGTCCTTCCTAAGCTGAATCAAATTGCATAATAATAGTCATATAAGCATAACAAGGACGCCACGCGCTCTGAAATCATTAAAAAAATCTCGACGAAAGGACAATTGTAAATGGAGTAAAATCGTGTTTCTTTAGTTACAAAAACATATCTGTCGGTGAGGATGCGAGAGAGCCATTTGGAATTATTTTAAACCCTCTGTCAATGAGAGACTTTTACTGAGCTATATAAAATGATCTAAAGTTAGCCATAATTCAATATGAGGGTGTCTCTTTTTTTAAAGTTATTGAAGGTACTTTTAAACCTTTGCTATGATACAGTGCCAAACATTATGGTCTTAATGAGGTTATGAAAAGGGTAATTAGTGTGTCCGTAATGATATACCATTATAAATGTATATTGTTTGTAATAAGCCCGTATACTACGACTAGAAAGGTACCGGTAAGTCACTATCTATATACCAACTAGTTGTATACAGTATACGGTACTATTTATAATTCCTTGATTTTTGTTGTAGTGTACCTATATCCTAAACTGAATAAGAACGTCTTGTTGTAAATATATAATACTGTTATACTATGTCATTGAATACAAAGGGATAGCTCTTTTAATGCAATGGCGTAATTAGACAAATACATTTGTCATAGATTGGACCTCTTGGAATGAAAGAGGTATACAAATAATTTATCCTTGTGATTCCAACTGGTGCGTCCTACACTGAATCTTATTTGAGTAATAATACCCATAACGATTAGAAAAACAAAGTGTAAACTTACAAAAAATGCTAACCAGTGTTGTCGCATTTTTCACCAACACATAGCTACTTTTCAGAACCAGGTTCGGAAAATTTCGAATAGTGGCGGGTTCTTGGTTGCTATTCTGACTTAATAATCACAACATATAATACCAAATCGATGCCATAATGCTGAAAACATAATGTCAAAATATGACAGATATGGAGAGAATGGGCTATTTTTGGGTGGGCTATTGGGCGGAGTTTGTACTAGTGAAAGTGGCAACATTGGGGCTAACTCCCAAATTCTCCTTCTTCCTACAGATGGGCGGAGGGATTGTGAGCAACGGTGATGGTCGACCCAGAGCACACAATCACCTACACTACCACCATCACCATCACCATTACTACCACTTCATCATAATGGTTTATTTCTGACGGTGTCTGAATCAGTAGCATGTAAGTTTCGAAGTCTTGTTAATTTTAGTGCAATATATACGGTATGCTGTACACATGCACACACACATATATATCCTGTATTTTTAAGAGGAAGCAGCCTTCGGCTGCGACATTTTCTACCGAGAAATGTAAACATTTATCTTGAAGGGAGTCTAGGAGGTGTTTTTCTAAGCTTGATGAAGGTCTAGCGAGGAAACTAGAAAACATATGAATAAATGAATAAATAGACCAAACAAACAGCCAGTAGTAAGCGAATTGATGATATATAATCTCGTACATCACTCCTTTTAGTGGTGCTGATGATTAGAACGATCCCTTGGACAAAGATATATAATCTCGTACATCACTCCTTTTAGTGGTGCTGATGATTAGAACGATCCCTTGGACAAAGATATTAGAGAAGATAATGAGAGAAGCGGTTGCAACTTATACACCAGTAGAATGCTAATCTACCAGATGCCGTTTTCTTTAGAATTACATGCATCATTATGACATTATTTCTACATATATTTGATCAATCGACCATGGCATTTCAGTGTGTTTATTGCTTCATGATACTCTGCCACGCGATATCGACATGATTACATACACGTCTGTCTTTTGGTTACCTGTATTCTCCATGTATTATATTTTGCCCTTCAAAACTCAATTTTCTTCATTCTGTCTAAGATTTACAAGTAGGTGTTTGTATTATTGTTATTATTATAATTATCATCATCATCATCATCATAATTATAATTATAATTTATATTATTATTATTATTATTATTATTATTATTATTATTATTATTATTCTGAACATTGTGTTTGTTTATTCTATGCCACATTTTCGAATTTATAAGTCTTCCTAGTTTCAAATAATATTTCCGATACATGCTAATGGTCTCTATTGTCTCAACATCAAAACAACAATAGTTTTATGTATAATTCTACATAATGTGACTAATTGTGCTTTGTGAAATGCTGGGTGAGAAGGCGAATTTATCCTTCTAAAAATATCTGGGCCTGGCGGGGTTTCGAATCCTGGACAGTAGGCATAGCCTACCAGGCTCCCGAGCTACCACTGTACTACCGTACGCTCGGATGTATAATAAGGAAACAACCTTAGTTATTAATATGCTAAAGCAAATATCGTCATTGGTGAGTCCTATTAACGGAGAGAACTAAGTATTCTATATATATAACTACAATAAAATACAAGGCAAGTTATAATAGGTACAGAACAGCAATATACATACAATTAGATATAGGTCCACACACAATAAATAGGATTTTTTTTATACAATAGAACATATACATCTTACAAGAGGAATATTGAATCACAGTTTACATGAATTAGTGATGAAAGCATGCATACTCTAACGAGTACTCAGGATATTTTAATAACACGTGCCAAATCTATTTATGCAATTATCTCTTGGATGGTTTCTTTGGTCAAATCAAACTTTTATTTTACTAAATCTGAGGTACATAGGTTAGACTTATAACAAATATCCTGGGAATGCCCAATCATAAGTTTAGGAGGTTCTAGATAGGAAATAGCAAGGATAGAATATATGTTTTGTTTTGCTGAAAGGTTATAACACGATTTGGCAAGAAGGGACTCTACAAATTTGAGATGCACTACTACTATTTATGTTAGTGATTTCCCCGGTATTGGAGGGGGACTTGGTGATATTTTGTGTGCTTGGCATAATGAACTTCCGTTACGGCACACATCTTTCTAGGGTTGTCTGGTTAGGCCTGAACTTCTGTGGGGTTGCAACTTGCTGACTTCCACCTCTATCCTTCGCTAATACTAGGTCACGAAACCATTTGATGTGCAAGGTTTTGGATCACATGCAGGCAAAAGGGTAGAGGTGTTTCTCTGCTTACGTAGTTCTAGTCGAACACCTAGAGAGTAAGCATTGAGCCAACTATTACGTTAGGTTGCACTTGCATTGGTGTTGTACACAACAAATCAGTCTTTGAACCTGATTTGCTATTCTCATAACTAGCAGTTTGTCCATAGCACTTGGTATATTCAGTCTTTGGACCTGATGATCTAGTTTCGTACCTAGCAGTTTTACCATAACATTTGGTATATTCAGTCTTAGGAACTGATTGGCTAGTATCGAACCTAGCTTTCCCAGTCTCGTACCTAGGAGTGGAGCCAGTCTTTAGACCTGGTCGAACCTAGGAGAAATATTTCTGCCAGGTTGGTTGACATAGTCTGTCCTATTTCTGCATATTCTTCTTTCTGCTATGTGCGAGCAATGCAGTGTTGTTGTCTCGGCGGCTTCCGGCAACATGAATGATTGATGTAGACTCACGGGGGGACATCTGGGCGCGTGAAGGACACTCAGGTACTCTCTCTTGGTGCTCTTTCTGGCTTTTAGTCATGGTATTTGTGGTGGTCTGAATGGCTGCAATAAGAATCAGGTGATA
Organism: Paralithodes platypus; assembly: GCA_032716605.1. Classification (NCBI taxonomy): domain Eukaryota; kingdom Metazoa; phylum Arthropoda; class Malacostraca; order Decapoda; family Lithodidae; genus Paralithodes; species Paralithodes platypus. Next base: position 64,850,930 of record CM064504.1, on the reverse strand, counting down.
TTCTCGTGCGGGCTATGCGTGCAACACATGGGGATATCCCCAATGACTATATTATGTTTCCCCAGACGTTAACTCGGCGTAGTTCTGTGGTTCCGGGATTTTTGGTTACAGGGTAACACAACATAAAACAAACAAAAATTGGGTCACAGCATTATTCTTTGACAATGCTAGACCCAAGCCCAAATACCTCAGATAATAAAAAAATTGGGTTCATGTGATGGGTGCACTACATATAGGCCTAGGTGCTACCAGATCACGGAACATGACTGCCACCAGTGAAATACTGGCTGAGAAAGAAGTTTATCCACTCTGGCGGTGTTTCGGACCCAGGTCAATAGGTATACCAGACGTTCGTGCTACCACTGTACTACGCTCGGTCGTACAATAAGGAAATAACCTTAGTTTTATTTGAAGAGCCAGGTGATAATCTCATGGAGGCTATGCTTACAACACTTGGGAAGATAATTAGATTTAACTCCAATGAAAATGTTACGTTTCCCAAGACGTCAACTCTGCGTAGTGCTTTGGTTCCGGGATTAATTTTGTTTTGTATTACTTTTTTTTGTTTTGGTCACAGGGTAACACACCTTGGTATACAGAACGAAATTTCGAAGAAATAGTTATTACTCAAGTCATGCAAAAAGAATAATTCGTTATCAATAATGCATCCAATGATTTAACAATTCATGCAGGATAGATTTTCACCAATGCTCAACAGTATCATTACTTGTTCTAATTACCCCATAAGTGATAAAAAAATAAAATAAATTGAAAGGATTGATGATCATAGGCATTCTTTCCATATTCACGTTAGGTGAATGTTATAATTATCACATTTTACACTAAAATCCTCAATCATTGCAAGTATTTATATAATAATTCTGGAGTCAGTGATGGAGACATGCTGTATTGGTGTACTTACTACTAAGCAATGGTACTCTGCCTGCGTGGTACTGGAGTAGGTTTTCGACTTGTGACAGAGGATAGATCTCATTGCATCCCCATCCCTACTTGCAATTCAAGTTTGGGGCTATACAAAAGTTGGAGTTGTAAGTTCAATATTTAACATAATTTTCATTTAAAGGCAATTAAAGTCAATACATAGTGTTACTGTATATGCATAACATTTAAATGAAGACAACTTTCAATCCATCAACAAATCATATCGATTTTGTAGCCTTGCTTATTTCCGATGTTTTGGTTTAAATTTCTCATAGCGTAAAACTCGCAAGTGGTCAGTGCCGGACATAAAATCTGCTATGTTCGAGTCTCACGCACCTGGTCAATATAATGTGGCTGATTACATTACTTATAGACCACGCTCTCCAACAGTATATAAAAGTTCAAGATGAGTGTCCCCTCAAACGTACGCCATAAGCAGTCAACAGTGCCATTGTGTCTGGGTTGGTCATAATGATAATGTGGGATGACCCATGATTGGATCCAAATGCTATCTTATATAATTATCCATATATTTTCCTTTCACACACCTTGAACATTATTGATGAATATAGAGTACAACTAAAGTGTCCTTTACAGAGGGTGATAAGGGAAAGACATTATATAAAACATAGGTAATGTTAGGATCCACAGCGATTTAACAGAACAGAGAATTTAACACAGACGTGCAAAAGGGTACACAGCCAAATATTCGTAGGCTGTTGGAATGGGTCCACAATTTTGGCTCACTTACTTATCCTATTTCAACACATACTATACACATCTGCTGAGTGAAGTTCTATTGTTTCGGCTTGAGAGCTTAACCTTCAACCGACGGCGAACATCAAATTTCGGGACTTCGGTGAGACTTTTTCTATTGCACTAGACATATCGAAAGCCTTCGATAGAGTCTGGCATAAATCTTTAATTTCTAAACTACCCTCCTTCGGTTTCTATCCCTCCATCTGTGCCTATGTCTCTAATTTCCTTTCCGGCCGTTCCATAGCTGCGGTTGTGGACGGCCATTGTTCACTTCCTCACCCTATAAACTCCGGTGTTCCTCAGGGCTCTGTCCTATCTCCTATTCTCTTTCTAATTTTTATAAATGATCTCCTTAACTGTACCTTAATTCCCATCCATTCATACGCAGACGACTCAACCTTACACTACTCCATTAGTTTTTCAGAACGCCCTAGCCAGCAATCCCTCAACGAAAACGTAATGAAGCCATAGAACTCTTAAATTCTGATCTAAATACTAGTTCCAATTGGGGCAGAGAAAACCTTGTTAACTTTAATGCTTCCAAAACCCAATTTATCCATCTATCTACCCGTCAGGATCTCCCAGCGGACTATCCCTTATTCTTCAACAATACAAAAATCAACCCTTCATCTTCTCTCAATATTCTTGGTGTCTCTTTTTCTTCTGCTCTCATTTGGAAGGACGGGACCATATTACCAGTCTTGCTAAGGCAGCCTCCCAGAAGCTGGGTGTGCTCAACCGCCTTAGGGGGTTCTTTTCCCCTGCACAGCTTCTTGCTCTGTACAGGGGCATAGTGCGCCCTTGTATTGAGTATTGTTCACATGTGTGGGGAGGTTCCTCTCACACCGCTCTCCTAGACAAAGTTGAAAGGAAGGCCTTTCATATCATTAACTCCCGTCCACTCACCAACTCTCTGCAATCTCTCTCTCTCCGCCGCAATGTTGCATCTCTCTCGCTATTCTATCGCTACTATAATAATCAGTGTTCCTCAGAGCTATCCCAGTGCATACCACCTCCTTTACGTAGGGCACGTGGTACCCGTCTTGCAACTCAATCCCACCCCTACTCTGTACTCTCCAACCCAAGAGTGAAACGTTACTCTCAAACTTTCTTCTACTCAACATCTGAGCTCTGGAACTCTCTCCCAGAATCAGTCTTTCCCTCTTCCTATGACTTAAATTGCTTCAAACTCCGTGTGTCCAGGCATTTTGGCTTGAACGTCCCTTGATGTTGGCCCTGTCACTCTTTCAACTATGGGGGAGGCACTCGCTATAGGCAGTTATGCCTTTTGCCTCCCTCAATCACATAGAAAAAAAATAAAATAAAAAATGACGGGAGAGAGAATATTGGCCACTCCTGCGGTACCCATCACATGACGGGTGCCATTTTAAGGACGGTATGAGCTATGAGAGAGACTCTGCGCTTTGGAGGGATGATAGCTGGCCTCTGACCTCTGGCCACCACCTTGGGGCTGTCACTGACACGTATTGTGTATTATCCCCACCGCCGTACCTCGCGCAAGAAGGTAAAAAACGCGATAAATACCCTATTTTAGGGTATTTTCACCTCTGGTTATACGACCGTTGCAAGATAACCCATGGTCGTACAAGGATGATTCAGGTGTCATTGAAAAGCTCTATTATCGCCCTTTCACGGATACATAATTGTACTGTATTGCACTCTGGCTCTTGCTTATGCATAAAAAAGAGCATGGAATGAAGCTCGTTGTTGGTAAATATACCCGCCCAGCAATATGGTCATGTAAACAAGCATGCCCGCTTTTAGGGAGTTAATCAACACTTAACGGTATTATATATACTCTAATGCTGGTATTATTACTACTGTTATCACTACTACCGGTACTACCGTACTACTACTACTACTATTACTATTACTATTACTAATATAATTATAAATGATAAAAATTATTGTCATTATTGAAGTAAAAATGGAGAGGACCAATCACTGATCAGCATTTGCCCAGGAAAATGCTAGAAAAGGGTGTCAGGAATGTCACGAAAACCTCCCTTGAGCAACAGCCAATCAACAGCTTGGCTTTGATGCTGCCGACATTCAAATTTTACTACCCGTCCAGAACTCCCAGAGTTCCCTTACAATTCAACAATACAAAAATCAATCCTTCATATTCTCTCAATATTCTCGGTGTCTCTTTTTCTTCTGTTCTCAATTAGAAGGACCATATTACCATTCTTGCTAAGGCAGCCTCCCAGAAGCTGGGTGTGCTTAACCGCCTCAAGGGGTTCTTTACCCCTGCACAGTTTCTTGCTCTTTACAGGGGCACAGTGCGTCCTTGTATTGAGTATTGTTCACATGTGTGGGGAGGATCCTCTCACACTGCACTCATAGACAAAGTAGAAAGGAAAGCCTTTCGTATCATTAACTCACGCCCACGCACCAACTCTCTGCAATCTCTCTCTCTTCGCCGCAATGTTGCATCTCTCTCGCTATTCAATCGCTACTATAATAATCAATGATCCTCAGAGCTTTCCCAGTGTATACCACTCCTCTACGTAGGGTACGTAGTACCCATCTTGCAACACAATCCCACCCCTACTCTGGCAACTCTCCAACCCAAGAGTGCAACGCTATTCTCAGACTTTTCTATTCAACTGCTGAGCTCTGGAACTCTCTCCCAGAATCAGTCTTTCCCTCTTCCTATGACTTAAATTGATTCAAACTTCGTGTGTCTAGACATTTTGGCTCGAACGTCCCTTGATTTTGGCCCTGTCACTCTTTCAACTCTGGGGGAGGCACTCCATACGGGCAGTTCTGCCTTTTGTCTCCCTCACTCACATAGAAAAAACAAATAAAATAAACAGTACAGAGATCGGCTAACTTCTAACTCGCTCTCATTTATCTCCCGCACCATATATCCCAGTAAAAAGCATCCTATTACCATTGTGCCAAACCCATTCTCCCGTCACCTACTAAAATATGTGGGGAATGCTTTGCCGGGGTACTATTTGAGTAAAAATATAACATGAAGAGGGGAAGCGACGAAACCAAAGGTGCCGGGCAGCTACCTGTTCACTCCCCATCCGGCTCGACAATCAGCGAGCCGCCTGGGAGCTCACCCTGTGACATGGTACAATCAGGAGAACATCTCTAGGGGCGTTCCCACCCACCTCCTATCCTCTCCAACCACCATGGAGGGAATGTGACAGGGAAATCACCGGCCATCCAACCACTGTGGAGGAGCCATATACAGCACCAAAGGGGAATATTAGCAAGTCTGCATTTGCTCCAATCCACCTCAAGTATCCCAGAGCTTGCACTCACATAACTTTCCTTCACACCTCATCACAAGCAATCCAAAGCTGGAACCAGTTCGTGGAAGAAAGGGACGAGTATAGCAGAGTGTACTGGCCAGCATTGAGGTGGTGAAAGGCGGAGAAGAAGAAGAGAGAGATAAGACAAGAAGAAATCATTTTTATAAGGGACACTCCAAGGCCTGAAAGTTCTTACCGAGAAAGGCAATATTTTGACTAAGAGTACCGGGTCACCCCCCAAAATTGATGTGCCTTCGTGGGCAAAACCCCTAAAAGACTTAGTGTAAAAAAATAATTAATTGAGTTTAGAAATGAAGTTGGTTGGTGAACAAATATAATTCATTCTGGTTCAGGAGCAATTTATAGCGAGGCCTTCCCTAGGGTTAAGTACCCCATTAGTTACTCCTTCCATTCGTCTATACATTAGGCTACCATAGCGCAGTTGGAATATATGTGCATCCTCAGGTTAATATGCAGGATTCGAAACTGCATAATAAATCTAGGCTTGTGTATATTTCTTTAACTGTCTTGATAGCGTAATGCATAAGTGCGCGGAATTTCGGTGTGAGTATCCTAGGTTGAGTCCTTGGAGTGCCACATGTATTTGTTGATTCATTAATTGAGTTTAGAAGTGAAGTTGGTTGGTGAAAAAATATAATTAATTCTGGTTCAGGAGCAATTTATAGCGAGGCCTTCCCTAGGGTTAAGTGCCCCATTAATTACCCCTTCCATTCGTTTATACATTGACTACCATAGCGCAGTTGGAATATATGTACATGCTCCGATTAATATACATGATTCGAAACTTCATAATAAATCGTAGGCTTGTGCATATTGCTTTAACTGTCTTGATAGCGTAATGCATAAGTGCGCGGAATTTCGTTGTGAGTATCCTAGGTTCGAGACCTTGGACTGCCACATGTATTTGTTGATTGCATTAATTGAGTTTAGAAGTGAAGTTGGTTGGTGTAATAATATAAATGATGTAATAAAATATACACTGAGCTACATGCTAGCTTTCAATTGGTTGGTAAAGCGAAAGTTATCAGATAGTAATAGGGTCAGGATCTGTTAGCCAGATAATTAGTAGTTAGTACATAGTGATTCCCTAAGACTTTCTAATAGTTTATCTTAGCTTATATAGTCGAGTGAAAGGTTCAACCCTCAACTACCGAAATAGACTAGGTATATCAAAGCAAAGAATTAGGTCATTATAGTAAGAATCCACAATATATGTAGGTTTGTAATTAGGGTTGTGTTTGTCGAATTTAGCCTGAGCAATAGTCAGGAGAAAGGTATAAAGAAAGGCCTGCCCATGGAAACTATGCTGTTTACAAAGGAGATTGCATTAATATAATATTGTTTAGATATAATATTGTCGAAGCATGCTATCGATTGCGCGTGATATTTATTAATGGAGGAATAATAACATACATTATTTAATGCAAATTTTCCTTTCTAAGTTCATAGTTATTGTGACTTGAAGCTTAACTCGAGTTAAGTTAATCTTTGAATAGCGCCTACACAGATATATTATAATGGGAATTGACAGGTCCAAAGGACAAGTATATACTGTGTAATCATAGATATTCAGCCTTTTCTAATTTGAAATTATTTCGACCCGGATTGAGAACCATTACCTATACGGAATATATATTGCCTTTTGAGTTCATTAAATAAAGTATACGTTTCTTATCAACTGTCGGATTATTTCTACCCGTTTATTATAAGCATGTTTAGAATATAATTTACTACAATTATTATTATTATTATTAATATTATTATTATTAGGGGTTCGAGCCCTGCAGGGAACCCCTATTGTAATCATTAAATCTTCTTATTCTTCCAAATTATTTGTCCACGCCGGTTTTTATGCATTAACTCCAGAACTGCTTTTTGGATCGGGATCAAACTTTAACACAAGGTGCGTTTTTGTATTGTGCAACTTTTGATATGCTAAACATTCAAAATGGCGGCCAAACAAGTCTGTGGCAGCCGATTTCCCGAAAATGTTGAAACCTAAATACCGTCTCTCCCACTCATAGGAAATGATTGGGCTTTGGCATATGGACTCCACTACTAAAGGCGATATCCCACTGTGCGACTTTTCGATGGCGAATGCCCAGCGACAGGCGGCGACAGGATTATTTTGTCTATGTCCCAAAATTCGCCATATTTGCTCAAATATTCTCCAATTGTCGCTGAAAGCGCACAGCATTCGCCCTAGCGTCGCCCATGTTCGCCCAGATTCACACAGATTCGCCGTAAATTTTGAGCATACCCAAAAAACAGCGGCGAACTGAACATTTTAGCGAATTTGTCTCACGGCATTCGTCTTGGCTCGCACGAGTCGCACAATTCGTACCATTGTCGTCAGATTCGCCCTGATTCGCCAATTTGCAAATTCCAATTATTGGCAATGCTGCTTTTTGAGCGAATAGGGCGACAGTAGCGCAAATGCAGGGAATGTGTCGACGAATTATTGCCAATGCCATACGAATGACATGCGATATGTGGCGAACTGAGGCGATAGGTGGGTTTTTATGTGACTGTTGATGTGTCTCTCACTATACTCTGTTTCTTTTCAACCGACGGTAAAAAATATGCAAAGTTCCCATCAGGATTTCTTAGTTATTTTGAAGATTTTGTAGTGAAATGTGGTGCTAATTATTATATAAACTTGGACTTAATATGATGCAGAGACATGGTTTCATATGTTTCCATTAAGTATTGAGAAATTAGGGATTCAATACCGTCAGATGAAATGAAACCGAGTATACCGTATATACCGGCGTATAAAGAAACATTTCTAAGCCTTAAATAAACCCTCCAAAACCATGGGTGGTCTTGTAGAAAGAATATAATTTCAATGCAAGTGAATTCGGAGCACCGAGATTCATCAACTGATTTTCCGAGTGACCAAAATCGCCGAAATACGATCATTTAATCATAAGTTCTATATACATAACAGTAGGTTATGTATACTTACCTAATTAATTATTCATAATATTTCATAATAAACTTATATAACACGAGTTATAAGTTCAAACTATGGTTCATATTAAAAGTCAATGTACCGGAACCATTACCGAAACATGTGTTGTGTGTGTTTTGTTGTGTGGTTATGTCGAGTGTGTATGTGAGGCATAGTTATTTCAAAAGGCCCTGTCTAAGCTGTATTTAAGGGAACGTTTGAATGGGGCGAACGTCTTAACATATCAAAAGGAATGGTGCTAAACATGACAGAGAAAGGGGTTTAGCATAAAATCCTTCAAATGGAAATCTCCCCTTAAATCGACAAATGATAACTCGAATTAGAGGAAACAAACTATCATAATAGTGAAAGTGTTAATTTAATGGTTACTTCTACTTAACCCTTTGAAGATTAGGATGCATTTTGACAGTATATTCTGACTACTGTTAATAATAATAATAATAATCTTCTGGTTACTTATATAGCGCCCGTATCTCCTCCTTCGAGGATTCACAAGCGCTTGGCTTTCTTTAGTTTACCAGCGACCATTACCCATCCCCCTTGCTCATGGGGAGATGGTAACCGCCGGCTGTATCCCAGAAAAACTTTTCAATCTGAGCGGGGATTGAACGCGAGACCTTCAAGATGGGAATCAGGCACGCTATCAACTGAGCCAGTCGGACGGCTCATTTTATCCTGCTTAGGAAAGATCTGTGGTAATTAGAAGGGTAAAGAGTATCTCAATTAACCCTCTGACCTCCATATACACTTCCTAATCTGATTACAATAGTCTTATAATTACAAGGAAACAAAAAATAAATCCATAATTGTATCTTGAGTGGGAATACACGTATTCCATAGAATAGATGCACAGACACTCAGACATACCCACACAATTATATTTACATTTTGATTCGAGAGCGTATGTTTTTGTAATAGACCTTATTATATAAACGAGATTGTGAACTTCGAATGATAATATAAAACAAAATAATGTTCTCTATGGGACTGTTAATTGTTCAGAATAATTCGTCAGTGTATCATTGTTGTTCTCCCAAGTATAGTTCAGATATTCCGGGATAAGGCTTGAACACATTGATCCATAGATACACACACACACACACACAGAATGTCCAGCGTTTCCACATTTTGCCTCTTTACACACACACACACAATGTCCAGCTTTTCCACATTTCGCCTTTTCACACACATACACACACAGAATGTCCAGCTTTTCCATATTCGCCATCAAGTGTCGCACATCATTCGTCATTATCGCCTAAATAGTCGCCACAATCGCACTGTGATCGTATAATCGACATAATTCGCCTTGTTCGACTTAATTCGCTTCTGAATACGCCCTATTCGCCGCTGTGACGCATGTCCAGTGTGAGCATGCTGTACAGAACGCCTAGTCATGCCCCACTCTCGCTAGGATCGTCAGGGCAGGAACTTTGGCTGTAGTCTATGTAGAGTTTCCTAACTTAGTTCATGTGAGCCGTTGTACTATAAGTATTATGAATATGTATTTTGTTTTCATCTGAGTCAACGAGTTCTATTTTATATCATTAGTTATAAGTATTGTGTGTAAAACTTATTTGTAATGATGGGAAGAGAAACAGCCACCGTTGGGGGTCAGTGGGTGCGCCAGGCAGGAGGTGGGCCTAACTCACTAGCACTCCCCCCCCCCCCCCCTCAGTGCTAGGGGAGCCTTTGTCTATCCCAGAGGAGAGAGAGAAATTACGTAATGGTTGTCAGTGGGCGGTCCTTAGTAGTTCACGTTGGGCTCACTAGAGGGCCGGGTATAAAAAGGGAAGTCTAGCCATTTTTTCATCAGAACTCATTAGGCAGAGCGACTTCTCATTTCCCTTGCTAACTATATATATTCTTCTGACTGATGTGAACTTTCTCTACTACCTTACATTCTTATCTCCTCTTTTCCCTGCCTGTTTAACTTCCATGGTCCCGTTGGTGCAGAGCTAGTCAGCCAACGTATTATCGCTTGAGTTCTCAAGAGATACTTACCTATTAGATAGCCTATTTTGGAAGGGTTAACTTAGAATAGGATTGATTTAGGTTTGTTGCAATTGTATATGCATTTCCCTGTGTGTTATTATTATTATTCCTGTTTTCTGCTAGTCTAGGTAATGCTAGACTGGGGTAAGGCTTTTCTGTGTTACGAGTTGTTGTTTGATGCAGTGGTTAAGCGATAAACCTGCATACTCGTTTCGGTTCAGTGAAGCCTAGGTTGTCTTCGCGGCTGACTGTGTTGAGTTAATAATTTACAGTGCGTGAGGGCAAGAGCCTAACCACCCTGTATTTTATTAACAGTTTGTTTTTACTTTGTCAAGGAGCCGGGAGAAAACCAGATACAAGGGATCTGGATTTCTCAAAGTGCACTTGTTAGTTTTAACGTAATACTTTAAACAGTTGTGAGGACTTCGGTAGGCTACGAGCCGTTTTTGCTCAGTCACTGCTACCTTTTGCCCACAGTACCCCAGCTAGACTTTACTCGATTAGTAGATACAGAATAGTATTGAAGCTTTCCTTATGCATGATATTGTTTATGCGCTATTGATTTCATGTGTTGCAAGCTTGGCTACTTTAGTGATTAGTGGCCCACGAGCACAATCCGAGTAGGCTATTGCCGTTGCATTTGCGGAGTACTTCTTTTTAATGTTTGCCATTTACTATTGCATATTCTTTTAATTATTCTTATGCCAATTTAAACCTTTAATAGTATTTAATTGCCAGTGTTTTTGCTTATTGAATTACTGTTCAAAATCCGATACGTACTTCTTACGAGCATCCGAGAAACATCTAACTTTTTTCAGAAGATTCCTTGCTCGATGCTTAAGGACTATTAATTAACGTAACGTAATAGTGCCGATCCGAAGTAGAGGGTGGAGGACTTCTTAAGTTCTTAGTCAAGGGTGGATTACTTCGGCTTCGGCCAACACTATTCTTTGGTGTTGTTGTTTCTTACTTCATTGTTTGATTGTTGACCAGACTAGATAATTCCTGTCTCTTTATTAGTCTGTTGTTGAACACTAGTACCGAGTTCTTGTATACCCCGTTATAGCAGATTGAACTCTGGAGGGTATTGGTGTTTTTTGTTCGGCTGGCAGTACTCAGGGGTTGGGATCGTGTGTTTCCGTTGTGGCAGCGAGCCATATTCGAGTCCTGATTGAGAGCCCTTGTGTACCCGAGTGCCAGTTCGTAACAAATGGCGACCTTGCTTAGGATTTTGTGAACAGTATAAATTTTTGCAGAGTTGTACAACATTTGTTTGTTTGTATTTTAGCATGCATATTGAAGAATATTTTTTTGTTATGGCAATTAGTAAAGCATTTAAGAGACTCCAGTTAATTTAGTAATTAGTGCTTGCATAGGAAGTTTAACACTTTTGTCTCGAGAATTTTTTTGTGGACTTCAGTATGTCGTGCATTAGCACTGACGATGAGCGAGAGATGTCATTTGAAGGTGTGCCGTTAGTAACCAGTGAGGAGGATGCTAGAGTTTTTGTGAGTAAGCGGTACCACGTGACGGAGGAGAGGCTGACTGGGGTGGATGTTTGTGGCTTGCACCTGATAGCCAAGGTTTTGGGCATTTCCAATGTAGTAGGGATGTCCAAGGGGGAGCTGATTTCCTGGGTGTTGCGTGGGCGACATGGGGTTTCGGAGGAGAGGGCGTTTGGGGGGGTTCCTCCCCAGATCCCCTCCCACTCGACTCCCACAGTGCCGTCCACTCAGTTACCGGAGGTTAGCACTCTCCCACAGAGGGATGAGAATTGGCAGATTGGAGTGCCCTCGGGTGGTGCACATGGTGGTTCCCCAGTTTTCGCCCCCCCTCCTTCAGTAGTGGCAGCTCCCTCTTCCTGCCTGTCTCCAGATATGGTATTTAGACTTGAGCTTGCTAAGATTGAGGCTAGGAAGCAGGAGAATGAGACCAGGAGGCAGGAGGATGAGACGAGGAGGCATGAGATTGAGGTTAGGAGGCATGAGGCTGAGCTTAGGTACGACTCGGAGAAATATTGTGCTAAATTAGATTTAGATAAGACTCTTGCAGAGTCGACAGGGACTCGGATGGGCCGTAAGAGAACAGTCCTTGGCCCAATTAGTCAAATTGGTGCTGGTATTTAGTGAAACTGAAGTCACAGAATGTTTTAATCGTTTTGAGAAGAAGTGTAGGGAGCATAATTGGCCTGAGGAGAAGTGGGCAGCTCTAGTCTCCTCAAGACTTACGGGTAAGGGTCTGAAGGCTTATGATGCACTGCCTTTAGAGTCTTGCATTGACTACCCAGAATTGAAGAGAGCTTTCCTACGGGCATACGAGTTGCAACCGGAAACATATCGATTGAAGTTTCGGGGTGTTACAAAGACTAGGGAGGCGACCTTTCTTGAACATGCCCGGGACTTAAAAGATGCACTTAAAAACTGGACACGTTCTGAGAAAGCTGAGACGGCAGAACAGTTGACTGAGCTGTTTCTGCTCGAGCAGTTTTATAAGTGTACTGGTGCAGAAATGACTTTAACTATTAAAGAAAAGCAACCAAAAACCCTACAGGAGGCAGCTGAGATGGCTGACCTCCGGCTATCACTAATTCGTGGGTGCGGGTCTGCCCAGCGTAGTGAGGCAGGTAACAAGGGGCGTGATGCCCCACCCCCCCCGAGTTAGTGGTATACCTTATGCAAACAAGTACAAGAGCCATGATACCAAGACTGACCACAAGACTAGCACCGTCCCGTTTAAGAAGGGGCCGGGCCCTTCCCAGTACCAAGGGGAAGCCCAAAGGGGAGTTGGAGTGTTATCATTGTCATAAAAAGGGGCACTTTGCAAGAGTCTGTCCTAGCAAACCACCTACAGCAGCTGTGTCTTTGGCCTGCAACATTGGTGTGTCTCCGAAGTCATCTGAGTTTGCCCGGGGCAGTTCGTCAGAGGCTGAGGCACAGCCAATGCAGAAGCACCTGGGAGGCTCGAACCCTGCTCAGGATGTTTTTTGCGACCATAGAGGGCGGGGTTGCGTGATACAGGTGCTTCCCAGACTCTGATGAAAAACTTGACTGGCTACCCTATAAACGCGGCTCGGGTGGTAGTGGTGCAGGGTATTAATGCAACTCGGTCATACCCGCTGGTGCGGTTGGAGTTGGAGGAGGATGGTGTGGCACGTGAATTGGATGTCGGGATTGTGGAGAAACTGCCAGTGGAGGGCGTCGACCTTCTTCTCGGCAACGACTTTGCAATGCCCGCTTCTGAGGTTCTACCCTTAGTCGTTGCCGAGAGGCCGGCCGACGTGAGTAGGGAAGAGCAAGAGTGGGTCGAGCGGTGCCAGACACAACCCATGGCGTGTGTTGTCACCCGAGCTCGGGCAGCTAAAGTGTCACAGCCTAGTCCTCCGTCTTCAGACCAGCGGAGGAACGATCAACAGGAGGAGGCTAAAGCTGGAGTTGGTTTTAAGAGTTTTGACTCGGCGGCTCTCCTGGGTGATTCAGTATTAGCACCATTACTTAATTCTGGAGTAGCCCCTGGGCCTGTCATCGAGAGTGACGAGGCTGGGCATGACGAGTCTCCACGACAGCAACGTTATGTACATCGAGAGACAGAGGGAGCAACCCAGTATCGGGGAAGGTCATGCATTGCTCCGGGAGCAGTTAGATCGCTTGGCACCCTCAGATATACGTCGGTTGCAACTAGAGGACCCTGAGCTCCAAACGTGTGCTAATGGAGCTGTAGAGCTCGACGAGGACGGCGATGCATAGCCAGGAGAGTATGTGAGGCGCCCCTCTGAGCCTCTCACTGTCCCTGTGTTGGCTTGTTGCGGCCGTGGTGGAGAAGGAGAGGGGGACAGTCAAGCTTCAGAGGAGGATAGCTGGGATCAACATGTTTCAGCGGATCAGTGGGCGGGGAACTCGAGCCTTAGGGCTGACGAGGCTATAGATCATTTGCCTGAGCCGCAGTTTGATGCCCTCCGTCAGTTGTTCGGTTCATACCCCACTGTATTTGCTGAACACCCAGGCCTCACTACTCAGGCTATGCATGATGTTGACGTGGTGGACCATCTACCCTTTAAGTCAATCCCGTACCGTGTGCCCCCCCATAAAACTACCAGCTCTGAGGGATGAGTTGGAGTATATGCTCGGTAGAGGGTTGATAGAGAAAGGCACAGTTAAGTGGACTTCCCCCGTAACACTGCAGCCTAAGCCAGATGGCAAGGTCTATCTCTATCTATCTATTGCCGGACGCCTTACTCCCCTTACGAGGGTGGCCATACACAGAATGTCCCCAAGCAGACCTATTCCCTGTGAGAGGGAAAACCCAAGCCAGTTTATTGAAGGACTTACAGGATTGACCACTCAAATTAGGATCCGTCCGACTCCGAGGCCCTCTGTGTATCTTGTTAGCACTATTTTCTACAGTGGTGTTCGGCTAGTCCATCCACTAACCTGCCTTACCCTTAGGTAAGCAGTACGGATTTTTATCAGGTTTACTCCCCTAGACAGGTTGCCAACCAAGGCTGACGAGTCCCATCCACCCGGATTTGTATAAGGTTGTCTCCCCTAGATGAGTTGCCGACCAAGGCTAACGAGTCCCATCCACCCGTGTGATGTCAAGGTACGCTTTTGTATTGATTTCTGTAGGTTAAACGGTTTGACTCCAACTAACCCATATCCTCTTCCTCGGGTTGATGATAGTGTTGACAAAATTGGTAATGCTCGTTTTTTGTCTAAAGTAGATTTAGTAAAAGGTTACTGGCAAGTACCTTTGTCCGAGCGTGCTAAAGAGGTATGTGGTTTTGTTGTGGACGGGAGTACCTACCGGTGCAATGTTATGCCTTACGGACTTAAGAATGCACCAGCAACGTTTCAGAACCTGATGAATGAAATTGTAAAGGACATTCCAAATTGCACCGTATATTGGGACGATGTAATCATTTATGATGACGACTTTGAGAGCCATTGTGAGCACCTTGAGACCTTGTTCCGGAAACTTAGTGAAGCAGGTCTGGTAGTAAATTTGGCAAAGTGTGACTTCGTAAAAGCCACTGTGCAGTACCTTGGGTTTGTAGTGGGAAGGGGACAGGTGTGCCCTCCTCAGAACAAGGTACAGGCTATCAATAAATTTCCGCACTCAACAACCAAAAAGCAGATTATGAGATTCTTGGGTATGATAGGCTACTACAGACGCTTCATAAAAGGTTACTCAACGGTGTTGGCACCTCTCACAGATTTGTTATCTAAAGACAAAAAGTTTTTGTGGGCACCTGAGTGTGAAAAGGCTTTCACTTTGGTGAAACATTTGCTATGTACTCACCCGATACTCAGGGCCCCAGACTTTAACAGGCCTTTTCAGCTGGCAACAGATGCTAGTGGTGTAGGGGCTGGTGCCGTCTTGCTACAGACAGACAATGAAGGTGTGGAACACCCAGTAAGTTTCTTTTCTAAGAAGTTCAATGCTGCACAAAGAACTATTCTACAATAGAAAAGGAATTACTGGCGATTGTGCTGTCGCTCAGGCACTTCGAGGTGTATGTTCCAGCCTATGGCCCAGTCGTGGTTATCTACACTGATCATCACCCTTTGAGATTCCTGAATCAATTTCACAATCGCAATATGAGACTGACCAGGTGGTCTTTGATGTTGCAGGAGTATAACCTGGACATCCGTCATATTGCTGGATGTGACAATGTGATAGCGGATTGTTTATCAAGGGTGGATGATCAGTCGTAGGCTATCACAGGTGTGTGGGTTTGAGTGGAGGAAAATAGGCTGCCCTTATAGTGCAGCCGGAAAAAACATATTAAAATATAAAAATCATATAAAAAATCTTTCTTTTGATATAGGTATTCGTATAAGTTTGTCATAGCCTATAGAGTTTGAGTAGTCCACGAACTATCAAACGGCTGAGCTGCTGTAAGCTCGCTCTGGGAGCATGATATTGTGTCTTTTTGCTATTGTTGGGAGGAGTTATAAAATGTGATTTTTTTTTTAATAATAAGATGTGTTTTGGTGATAAACTCAGCTTTGTTTTAGTGCCATGCGGTCGCTGGGTGTGAGGGGCTTGATGGGGTTCTGTGTTTGTCAGATTTTAGCTCAGGGTTGAGCAAGTAAAATCTTGGGGGAGGTGTGACGCATGTCCAGTGTGAGCATGCTGTACAGAACGCCTAGTCATGCCCCACTCTCGCTAGGATCGTCAGGGCAGGAACTTTGGCTGTAGTCTATGTAGAGTTTCCTAACTTAGTTCATGTGAGCCGTTGTACTATAAGTATTATGAATATGTATTTTGTTTTCATCTAAGTCAACGAGTTCTATTTTATATCATTAGTTATAAGTATTGTGTGTAAAACTTATTTGTAATGATGGGAAGAGAAACAGCCACCGTTGGGGGTCAGTGGGTGCGCCAGGCAGGAGGTGGGCCTAACTCACTAGCACTCCCCCCCCCCCCCTCCTCAGTGCTAGGGGAGCCTTTGTCTATCCCAGAGGAGAGAGAGAAATTACGTAATGGTTGTCAGTGGGCGGTCCTTAGTAGTTCACGTTGGGCTCACTAGAGGGCCGGGTATAAAAAGGGAAGTCTAGCCATTTTTTCATCAGAACTCATTAGGCAGAGCGACTTCTCATTTCCCTTGCTAACTATATATATTCTTCTGACTGATGTGAACTTTCTCTACTACCTTACATTCTTATCTCCTCTTTTCCCTGCCTGTTTAACTTCCATGGTCCCGTTGGTGCAGAGCTAGTCAGCCAACGTATTATCGCTTGAGTTCTCACGAGATACTTACCTATTAGATAGCCTATTTTGGAAGGGTTAACTTAGAATAGGATTGATTTATGTTTGTTGCACTTGTATATGCATTTCCCTGTGTGTTATTATTATTATTCCTGTTTTCTGCTAGTCTAGGTAATGCTAGACTGGGGTAAGGCTTTTCTGTGTTACGAGTTGTTGTTTGATGCAGCGGTTAAGCAATAAACCTGCATACTCGTTTCGGTTCAGTGAAGCCTTGGTTGTCTTCGCGGCTGACTGTGTTGAGTTAATAATTTACAGTGCGTGAGGGCAAGAGCCTAACCACCCTGTATTTTATTAACAGTTTGTTTTTACTTTGTCAAGGAGCTGGGAGAAAACCAGATACAAGGGATCTGGATTTCTCAAAGTGCACTTGTTAGTTTTAACGTAATACTTTAAACAGTTGTGAGGACTTCGCTAGGCTACGAGCCGTTTTTGCTCAGTCACTGCTACCTTTTGCCCACAGTACCCCAGCTAGACTTTACTCGATTAGTAGATACAGAATAGTATTGAAGCTTTCCTTATGTATGATATTGTTTATGCACTATTGATTTCATGTGTTGCAAGCTTGGCTACTTTAGTGATTAGTGGCCCACGAGCACAATCCGAGTAGGCTATTGCCGTTGCATTTGCGGAGTACTTCTTTTTAATGTTTGCCATTTACTATTGCATATTCTTTTAATTATTCTTATGCCAATTTAAACCTTTAATAGTATTTAATTGCCAGTGTTTTTGCTTATTGAATTACTGTTCAAAATCCGATACGTACTTCTTGCGAGCATCCGAGAAGCATCTAACTTTTTTCAGAAGATTCCTTGCTCGATGCTTAAGGACTATTAATTAACGTAACGTAATAGTGCCGATCCGAAGTAGAGGGTGGAGGACTTCTTAAGTTCTTAGTCAAGGGTGGATTACTTCGGCTTCGGCCAACACTATTCTTTGGTGTTGTTGTTTCTTACTTCATTGTTTGATTGTTGACCAGACTAGATAATTCCTGTCTCTTTATTAGTCTGTTGTTGAACACTAGTACCGAGTTCTTGTATACCCCGTTATAGCAGATTGAACTCTGGAGGGTATTGGTGTTTTTTGTTCGGCTGGCAGTACTCAGGGGTTGGGATCGTGTGTTTCCGTTGTGGCAGCGAGCTGTATTCGAGTCCTGATTGAGAGCCCTTGTGTACTCGAGTGCCAGTTCGTAACACCGCGAATTAACGGACATAAAAAAAACACAGCCACAGGGCGTTCGCCACCGAAGGTTCGCGCAGTGGAATACCCTCTTAACACCTTACGAGCGGCCTATGCGGTTTATTTATGTGTACCGCACAGCGGGGTGTTTTTAGCCAAAATAGGGCTGTTTACGTGATCATTTTCATGCCTAAATAAGACCCAGAACGTAAAACAAGTACCTATCCCTGAAAGGGCATAAACAGAGCTTTCGAATGACACCATAACGATCCTTGTATGATGGATAGTTTTCTTGCAATAACCGTGCAACGCGAGTGCAAAAAGCAGGTAATTCGGTACTTTCAGTACATAATTGAGTATGTAGCGAGTGAGAGAGGGAGGAGGGAGCTGAGATTTGTGTCAGTAGGTTCGCCGCGGTGGTCTGGAGCAGTCATACGCTCGCTAGTCTCCTGCCACCACTTGTCTCTCTCTCTCAGCCACATTACGTGCTGAAATTGCCACTCGACCTATGTCGAGCGCCGCCACATAGTCCAACTTTATTTAACTCGACTTATGTTGCTCGCCGCTAAATAAGGGTTAATGCTCCGCAAATGTTATAGAAAAGGTTTTGCTTTGCACATGTTTTTTTTAACAGCAATTTTGAAAAAAAACCAAAATACACTTAAAAATCCACAATTTGAAAACTACGCTGATTATCAAAGCCATGTTTGCGTAGTTGGGTGAGGCTCGCAATTCCGAACGTTTTGATACAAAAAGAATAGAAATTGGTGGAATAGTTTGTCCACAGCATTGAAAACTGTCTATTCTTAAATTACTTTAAAACCCCTATTCGGTACCCACACAACGTTTTTAGTCTTCAGTCTATAGGCTTCCACACATCCCCTAGGTTTGCTTAATAACATAATGGATTAATCATTCAGATCCATACATTTTTTAAAATTTAACTCTCTCAAAATATTTCGAGTCCCTACGAATTCCACCAATTATTTAGCCAACCTACCTACAGTATACATACCTACCCTACCAAATAATAATGATAATTAAAATTTATTTTGGGTGAATAGTGGAGT
This sequence comes from Paralithodes platypus, assembly GCA_032716605.1. NCBI lineage: Eukaryota > Metazoa > Arthropoda > Malacostraca > Decapoda > Lithodidae > Paralithodes > Paralithodes platypus. The sequence goes on along the minus strand of CM064504.1, from coordinate 64,831,935 downwards.
ATTGGCTAAGGTTTTTAACAATTCCTCCCTTTGCCAAATGCTTAGTTTAATAACAATATTATGGACCTTCAAAGTTTTGAAATTTGTTGGTATGGTGTGACTTACCTTCCCTCCTCCCTCAAGCAGCAAGCAACATCTTCAGGGGTTCAAGAGTATTGCATTCTTCCATAATAGTTTTTACGCAATAACTACGGAACCACTTGTCGGGTCGGAACCAAACTTTGACACAAGGTGCATTTTTGTATTGGGCAACTTTTGATTTGATATCCAAAATGGTGGCCAGACACGCCCGTGGCAGCCTTTCACACCCAACCCATCTCGTCCTCTCTAATTTTATGTTGAACTCTATTGTTCTTGATCCCACTATAGCACTCGGTAGCCTATTCCACATATCTACAACTCTGTTACTAAACGAATAGAGGCAGATCCCATGCACACCCAGTCTCTCTCTCTCGCTCGTTTGTTTGCACATCGGTACAAATGAGGCAGATCCCTTACACATGCAACTAAGATGAACATGGGAATCTGCAGAGAGAAAAGTGGCCCACAGAAGGCAGATCCCTTTCACATCCTACCCATTTTGTCCATATGACTAGGCCATATCTGATTTTATCTTGAAATTCTCTAGTGCTCTTGATCCCACTATAGCACTAGGTAGCCTATTTCACATATCTACGACTCTGTTACGAGAGAGGCAGATCCCTTACACAGCCAATCTCTCTCTCTCTCTCATATTTGCACACTGGTACAAATGAGGCAGATCCCTTACACATGCTACTAAGATGAAAATGGGAGTCTGCAAAGAGCCGATTGGCCCACACACGGCAGATCCCTTTCAAACCCAACCCCTTTCGTCCTATCAAATTTTATGTTGAAGCTCTTTTGTTATTGAGCCCACTTTAGCACTCGGTAGCCTATTCCACATATCTACAACTCTTTTACCAAGCGAATAGAGGCAGATCCCTTACACAGCCAGTCTCTTTCTCTCTCGCTCTTGTTTGTTTGCACACCGTTACAAATGAGGCAGATCCATTACACATGCAACTAAGATGAAAATGGGAGTCTGCAGAGAGCCAAGCGGCCCACTTAAGGCAGATCCCTTTCACACCCAACTCATCTCATAAACATTACCTGTTATTTACACTACTTACTATACACCCATGTTATCATTATACCTGCAACCAAAACACAATTGTAAGATATAGGAACACAAGAAAATGGGAGTCTGCAGAGCCTATTGGCCCACACAAGACAGATCCTTTTCACACCCAACCCATCTCATAAAAACTCTCTCTCTCTCTCTCATTTATCTCTGTCTTCCTTACATTTATGATATCCTAGTCTCTCTCTCTCTCACACAAATGAGAACATAAGAAAACCGGAGTCTGCAGAGAGCCGATTGGCCCACACATGTCAGATCCCTTTCACACCCAACCCATCCCGCGCTCTCTGTCTCTCATATTTATCGCTATCTTCCTTATGTTTACGACTTCCTATTCTCTCTTGCCATACTCTCTATCTCTCCCTCACAAATGAGAGCATAGAAAAATAAGAAAACGGGAGTCTGCAGAGAGCCGACTGACCTACACATGGCAAATCCCTTTCACACCCAACCCATCACGTTCTATCTAATTTCAAGCTCTATTGTTCTTGATCCCATTATAGCACTTGGTAGCCTATTCCACATATCTACAACTCTGTTACTAAACGAATAGAGGCAGATCCCTTATACAGCCAATCTCTCCCTCTCCCACTCTTGTTTGTTTGCACAATCTGTTCCTTCTGTAGTTTCTCCATGCCCGATAAGTTAAATGATCTTTTGATATCTGTGACACAGCTTTTGTATCCAACACAATACCCTGCTAGCAAAACCGCTCGAACCCCGGACAACGTTGCTTGCAACTTTAATTATTATTATTATTATTATTATTACTATAAAAATAATAAATTACAAAATTAACAGTATGACAGTAAACATAATAAAACCCACATCTCCAGTTCCAATAGCGCTCACATTACGAAATCATTAAAATTTCATAAAGTACCGGTATATGTTTTTCTTTTAACGTAACTTGCATAGCATGGCCACTTGAAAAAAAAAAATATATATTAGTTCAATTTATTTTACTCAATTTTGTTCTTTCTCTGTTACTGAAGCCATATAAAATGTCCATGAAGTACACTGGATACCATAGTCTCTAGCCCAATTATACGAAGTCTTGGACCGCCTACCGTATGTTTTTCTTTATGCAATTATATCTATCTGGATTGATTTTTGGATAGAACTTGTTTTTCAATAAATAGTATATACGGTATAGTTTTGTAGTTGATGTCTGAAAAATTATCTTCATCAATTCGTTTCAAGAGATACACTTCCATAATTAGAAATAGGTGAAGTTCCCAAATATTTATGAGTGGGCTAGAGACTATAATATCCGAGTGTACAGGTATGAGAGCAGTCTACTGTGTCCCCCTATCCCCAACCGTGTCTTTATTGTAACCTTTACTTTCCTACGATTCTCTGGCTGGGTGCAATAAGGGCCAATGTCCAGAAATGTTAATAAAGATGTTGGCCGATTAAACCATTTCTAAAGACAATGTACTATTTTAGTGGAAAAATTGCCACTCTCCTCCTTTTTGTTTTTACCAAAAAAAGCTACATGTATTTAGTAATGGTTATTTTTGGCTTAAATCTGTATTACAATTGCTGAATATTGGCCTTTCTTGTACTTAACCAGGGAATTATTACCAAGCATTTATCACTAACAGATGAACGATTCTTTCCGACAGTAAAGCCATACAGAACTGCCAACGCGTGTGAGGGTAGTTTGCTGAACATCTCGTGTGCCTCCGGCCATATCATAACCATCATCAGAGCCAACTATGGCCGCTTCTCTATTACTATCTGCAACGACCACGGCAACACTGACTGGTCCGTCAACTGTCACAGTCCTTCCACGTATACAGTTCTGGTTGAAAAGTAAGTTGAAGCTGTTTAGTGTTTCTTGTTTTATGTTAACTATAAACATAATTACTGTTTTTGGCATTATTGATAGACAGATATGAGGAACAGAATACCGGTGATCATCAATAACATCACAAGAGTCATGTATTATACCACCATATCGTTATTGTTTGTCATTCCCACAAAATAGTTTGACATGTGTGCAGACTGAACAACAACCCCACAAAATTAATAAACATAAGGCAACATGAAGGACAATCAAACACATCAACAATGCAATCATTACATTCCTTACATACAATGATGCCATTGAGGTTACAGGTGTTATGGATAGATAATACATATCCATGTTACCATAATGATGTATTACTCTAGGCTACATTATAAAAGTTCAGTACATGATATATATATAGGGTTAATTCATGGGTGACCTCTAAGCACAACATACAATCATTTACCATACTCATTCCACATACAGGTTTTTCTGGTAAATGTACACGGTCCATTTAACCTGGAAAACGTAACTAAGGTAATGGTATGTACACTTCCTACGTCCTAAGCACTTGTGCATATTGTTTAATACAAATTAAACTAAGGAAAAATAGGTAACATACATACACAGTTCTTATGTATACACACACACTCACACAAACACACTGTTTGTCTCGTATTATTGTATTCTTCCTGAAAAAATTTATAGAAGATAATTTATTTTCGAAGTAGAATTACTTCAATCTGTGATTATATATGGTAAACTGAAATTAGTTTGTAAAACGAAGACACACACACATAATGTTCATAATGCTTAATTGCCTTTTGTTAATATTTTTTGCTCAAACAGATATTTCTAAAAGACACTTGTTTGCAAAATCTAGCAAATAATATGGTCAATAACACAGGCATATAAAATGGGGTTTGCATATTATTTGTTATTCTTATAGTCAGTTTATATCTTGGAAAAATAATAGCACATAGGCAGTGCAACAGCACAAATTACTTGGTTATTGTATTATTCCAATACACCTTGACTTCACTGTTTTCGTCTAGAGTGCAGGACTCATGTAGCGTGTGAATGTCTCGTTTTCAATTTCGGGCTTTCAAATCTTGCAAACTGCCAAATATCGCTTTATTGTGAGAGGAAGAATGGAGTTGTTTTCATGTCTGGCAATGTAGATTGAATTTCGATTACGTACAACGGTGTTTGTTTTCTAGAGGACGACATCCCCATTCACCAACCTTACCTCAATCCACTATGACTGTTGAAGTGGTCCTTAGTCTTTCCTGCCGTGAACCAAACACACCGCGTTCTTCATTTTGTGGCAACCTGGGAGCATATTCCTAAGGCTTGGAAAGGTTTACGTACTCGTGCTACTGTTAATTAATTATCAGGACTATCACGGTAACTTATCATAACCGAACTTTACTTAACCTACCTTAATTTTACGTTAAGAATTGCTGAAGTTAGGATTGGAGATTAAGCCCCGCTGGGGCGTAGCTGCACTCACTCTCCGAGTCCATTCCCTGGGGTATCTACGCGCGAATTTAAATAAGATACCATGTAAAAGAACATAAGGGCGAGAGTATGAACTCCCTCAAGCTTCGGGAATATGCAGTCGGAACGGACTATAGTTGCAATAAAGTGTGCACACCGTTGAAACTAAATCCGTACAGGTTTCAATAGGTTGAGATAATGTTGAGGGATGGGAGTGTTGTGTTCCAGAAATATAACTCCATAATGCAACTGACTTTATATGTACCGGCATAGTCCTCTAATGACAGAAAATGTATAACCGCAAGCCATACTTGTTAGCATGATATCATAATGGGATTGACATCTGGTAGATTGACAGTTTTGAAAGTCCCCCATTATTAGTTTAAAGGCAGTATCCCACGAACACTTTTTTCCGGCATGTTGTTTTTTCCAGTGAATATGGTCTGGCAGCATATAGTTAATAATTTGTATATAATAGTTAGTCTCCTTAATCTATCTTACTTCAGTCTACTTTCCGAAAGCAATGCGTAAATTATCAGATATATTCCGAGAACATACTCGCTCATCCCAAACTGCCGCAAAGATCACTGATGTGACATTGCGTTATACCCACTAAACAGGTGTAGCGGACGGGACAGTTGCAGTTTGGAGATCAACAATGGGGTGTTCGGCGACCCCTGTCCTGATACCCGCAAATACATCGAAGTTCACTACCTCTGTGGTCTAGGTAACACACGGGATCACGGGCGACCTGCAGTATTTGTTGGACTAATACACTGTTACTTATTTGCATGACATTTCAGATTCACTATCAAATCCATTGATATTTTCCCGGACAACTTAACCAGTACACCATTTTGACATGTAAATCTCAATCACTGCCCGACTATACCAGTGCCATCTTAAACTCGTAACCTATTATCTTAATTAAAAATACTCTTTGGGTTAAGACTTGTTGAGATTTGCTTGTTGAAATAGTCTAGTGGACGAGTTATTTTATCACCTTACTAGAGCTGTGATCTTCACAGCTACTTTTACTCGTAGTTTCCAACTATTGAAGTATACAAGACTGCACTTCTTAACCTTTCAAATCTGGGAAGTGTTCGGGTGGTGGTAATTTATTATGGTGGTGGATGTAATGTACAGTCACTTTGAGAAGTTTGCGGATCATTAAGAAATGTGTTGTGGAAATATATCTACACAAATAGATATACAAGTAAAAATCTTTGGATCTTAACTTAAACAAAATAATAAATACATAATGGATATTAATATATATAGCAAAGTACGTTCATAAATATATTATGTTGTATGTATTTGCATAAGAACAACATTAGAGATACACAAGCTTTTATGAGTGACTACTGTATATGTTTATTAACAAATGAGGTGTCGGTAGTAGAGTAAGATACTAACATGTACTAACCAACCGTACCAGTTGCTTTTTAGCAGGACCTGGTGCACTGTAGAGGCCAACACATTATTTGTTTGGAAATGAGTCTCCAGTAGAGGGTAGAACTTCTATAGCATTACGCTGGTAGATATATTGAACAGTTACCTTTATGTATTCACTGTACACTTGTAAAGTTTCCAAGAGTGAAAGCAAAACTGTGACTCATTTGAGCCATGCTATATCTAGTTTGCGTTCAAATACATACAGTACCAGGGAATACTGCAGGTAACTGTACTATTTAGTAGTAACTGAGGTGTCGGTTGTAGAATAAGATACTAACACTAACCATCCGCATCAGATGTTCAGGTCGGCTCTGGTGCACAGTGGAGGCCAATACTGACCTGTTTGGTGACGGGTGTCCTGGTACCTACAAGTACCTGGAAGCTCACTACCAGTGCAACACAGGTACTGAAATACATTAACCATCCTATCCTATTATTGTCACTTCCTGGACAATTTAAGGGAGCCCACCTCGCTTTTTTTCTCTTTCTCTCCCTCTCTCTTTGGCTTGTATCCACTCGGCCCCATTCAGCCTTCTGTTTTAAGACGTTTACCCCAATCCAGGTGTCAATATTTTCCTGGCGAGCGGCAGCGAGCCAGCATTTATATTTTTTTGTTTGGACAGCAAGCTAAATTTGTTCATTTTTCGATAGAAAAATTTCTCCGGCGAAGCCGGATTTCTCCATACAATGCTGGCTCGTTATCGCTCGCCATGAAGGAATCGACACCTGGATGGGGATAAACGTCTTAAAACAGTTGGCTGAATGGGGCCGAATGGATATAAGCCAGGGAAAGATAGAAAAGGAGAGAAAGATAACACAAGCCGGTGACTCCCTTAATACATTTTTATCCTTAGTTTGCGGAAAACAGTGATTTCCTTATTGTGATAGCGTAGCTACTAACGGCAATATCAGCTATGGAAACAATTGCCAAGAAGGACCACAAGGGATAAAGTTTCTTGCCACGCACAGACCCAAACAAGTACACGACCTCAATTTCAACCAGATAAACTAGCCACCGCTAACTCAATTATAGTGTTTTGTCTTTCTTATTTTTCTTTTCAAACTGGCGATAAACTGACTTGTCCCCATCTTATTTACTCAGTTAGTACAATGATGTTATGGACAAATGTGTTAATTGTGAGAATTTGGCATTAATATGATAGATACATCGATATTGCACATTATGTTTCCATAAATTATCGATAAATTAACTTCCAATTGAGTAACATTTTGACCAGATTAAAAAATATCAAGTATAGAGTCAAGTAAACCAATGTCAGTGCTGGTTGAGCTGGATTGAGTTGTCCTGTCGTCGTATTACTCTTGTAATTGATAACCATTGTAATCAGAAGACGACCAAATATTGTACTGCACTGTAGCTAATAACTGTATTTGCTTTAAGGTTAGCATGGTAGTACATTTACCTCTTAGTCTCTTAGCTAATTATAAGTTTAATGAGGAAAGGTATACTGAATACTAGTAATTTGATTCTATATGTTAAACATTTCTAAGCCCATGACTAACTCTACTTTGTTCTGCATTAGTTTTCCTGCCACTATCGTAACAAGGACCCCACTCTAAAACATAACCAAATATTTGTAGAAATCTATTCATCATATGGAAAATAGTTTGCATGCATTTCATCTACATTTGCATATATATATAGAGAGAGATATGATGTGTGTGTGTGTATCTGTGTGTGTGTGTGTTTATATACTCCCAGCCGGACTCGAACCTGCGACATTCAGAACAAGTGTCTAAGCTCTTAATCCACTACACCACGGCATGATAAAGAAATCTTACCCTATTCCTATTTTTATATTAAGGAGAAGGGAACCCCTACTTGGAGAATGTATTTCAATTTTGAATGTCGGTGGTTTGAATCCGGCTGGGAGTATATACAAATTGTTTAGCTCCCGTGTAGGTGTGATATATATACACAATATACAGTATATATACAGTATATATACTGTATATATATATATATATATATATATATATATATATATATATCATATATATATATAAATATATATAAATGTATGTATGTATCTACTGTATATGTGTGTATTGTAAAAACAAATGTCATGTCCATATACCATTTTTGCTTAGTTACGACAGTTCTTTCAGGTCTCACGGATAATTGTTTTTCTATTACGGTATATCAATGAGTACAAAAATGCCTTATATCTTTTAAATTAATGTTGCAGAATTTGCTGTATTAGTTTAATTTCAAATTTATGGAGGTTGTTGACAACAGTTTCTTTAATGGTATATATTTATAATTTTTATTATTATAATAATTTAGTTAAATAATGTAAATCAACTATTACTTGATTCGCCTTTGTTTCTTATTATTTTAAAATTCCCATGTTTATTATTAACTCATTCAGTAGGATGGCATTTTCTCCAGTTTATTCTAGTTATCATTAAACGATTATATTTAACTTAGAAAGTATAAGTGTGCGCAAAGGTTTAATTGAGATATGTGTTTCAACGTTTTGAAAATATTCTTTCAAAGCTCAATAAAATAGTTTAATGTCAGTCAGAAAAAGCTGAATTTGACGCCATCGTGTTGAATGAATTAATATTAGATATGTATATATAATTAATTATCTGTGATTCTCTCTCCAGCTCTGTCTACCAGTACCGTCACCACCGCTCACCCACGGCCTCCCTGGTTTGTGGCTACTCAGTCTCCTCTCCACAGCACCACAACTATTGATGTCAACAACAATAACAGCAACACGACTCCTTACGCCTTACCCATAACCACAACAACCTCCACAACTATTAGTGCATCGGCAACATCTACAAAATCCACAACATCATTACCACGTACTACAGTGACACATGTAGACGAAGGAGTGAAAGTAAACTCTGATTTCAACCCACCCAAAGACAACAAACACCCCATTATCATTCCTCTACATTCAACACAATCGCCAGCCATTCTCAGTTGTCATCCCATTTATGGCAGGGGATTATTTTGGAACTGGACACAAAGTGGGGAAGTGTCAGAGCAGCCATGTCCTGGTGGAGCTTTGGGTAATGCTCGCTGGTCATGTCACTCAGGCCGATGGGCTAAAACAGTGGACATGAGTGAGTGCCGCAGTGTGTGGCTTACTTCCTTGGAGACACGTGCCACCTCCCAGGACTCTCTGCTGGGTGTAGCTTCAGATTTGGCTACAGTTACGTCAAGCAGAGCTTTATATGGTGGTGACCTTACCACAACTGCCCGCTTGTTGTCTAAGTTGATAACTAGGATGAAAAACCAACTACAGTTTTATCCAAACCCCCAACAGCGGCAGGTTCTAGTTGAGGAGATGTTACAATCAAGCTTAAGCACTGGATCAGCTTTGTTGGCTGAAGGTCTGGAGGGTTCATGGGGTGATCTTGGGACTAAAGACCAAAGGCGGACTGTCACTCAACTGATGCTGGTTTATGAAAGGATTGGTTTCTTGTTGGCAAATCTTATGCTTCCGACAACCCAGATGGCCTATCGCCGTTCGCATGTGATGATATCAATAAGGGTAGTTGCAACAGATGGGAGTACGGTTAAATTCCCTTCCATCCAAGACCGTGCACTTGACTGGGAATTTCCTGATTCTGTTGCATTGTCATCCAAAGCAGTGTTAGAAAACAGCATAGGAGGCAATACTCGAATTGTGTTCCTTACATATCGACACCTGGAGGACCTTTTGGCTCCAAGTGAAGATGATATTGGGTCAAAAAGCTTGAATATGAAGAGAATGGTTAATTCCAGAGTAGTCTCGGCATCTTTTGGACTAGGTCAACACATAGCCTTACAGGAACCAGTAATATTGACGTTCTCCTTATTGCGGCAAAATAACTTGGCCCGGCCTGTGTGTGTGTTCTGGAACTATAACACAACTGCCTGGAGTGATGAAGGATGTTCGGTCCTTCACCACAACCACTCCCATGTTTCCTGTCAGTGTCACCACCTCACCAACTTTGCTGTGCTCATGGAGGAGGTAGCGACAGGGAGATCTCAAAATATTAATTCGTCCTTGCATATCATGGTGTATGTAGGTTGTGTTGTCGGCCTCATTTTTGTTGGAGGGGCACTTCTCATTTTTCCTGTATTATGTGGCTTGATGTCATCTCGTAGTTTTCTTCATCGTCATGTTTGCCTGTGTCTTTCGGTAGCAGTACTGGTGTTTGTTGTTGGGGTTTGGCAGACGGATATACCAGTTGTTTGTGGGTTGGTTGCTGGTATGCTTCACTACTCACTTCTAGCTGCCTTTACATGGATGGTTGTGGAAGGTTAGTATTCATAGTTTTATTCACTCCTTTAGTACATTACTTTGCTTTCAATTCATTCTCGCAATCATTAGACGGCTTCATGCTTAGGAAGGATCAATGTGATAAAAGGAGTAATTGAAATAGATATTACCTCTTTGATTTCTACACATTCCTCTAAGCTGAGCATCATTGCTAAATGTTCACCAGAGCAATACTAACATGCAGTCATATTAATTGGGTTAATTACAATATATTATTTCTGGTTTGTTTTTTAGATTAATTGATAATTATATGAAATGTAAATTGATGGGAAACGAATATACGTCAATAAACACACATTCTTTGTTCTGCTATTCCAGGGGTGTACGTGTATATGAGTGTGGCGTGTACAATGGAATGTGAGGCATTACGACTACGATGGTGGCATTACATCCTCATCTACGGTTTACCCCTTCTCGTAGTTGTTGCTGCAGCATTAGTGGACCCCTTCAGCTATGGTACGAGAGAGTACTGCTGGTTACGCACAGATAATTATTTTGTGTTCTCACTTGTGGGTCCAGCGGTACTGCTACTGGTGGCCCATGCAGTACTCGTGGGTGCCACCTTCATTCACACCTACCGTCTGTCGCACAATGAAGCTCTCAAAGCCAAGGAGGTTGTCGTTTAAACCCTATTAGGTAAGAACAAACAATTACTAAAAATTCTGCTGATGATTACTTGTACCTGAATTCAGAGCCACCCTATATTTCAATAAATATTGGCTTAATAAATCTCAAATTTTATATACTTAATTTCAGTCTATTTCGATTACACAATCACAATGGATATTTTACGCACTCTTCCCCCGCAACACAAACAGTAAGTATTGATTGTATTCTATACACAGAGAACAACTACCTACACACGACTATGATATTAAATAATTTTGTTCTTGCAGGATATACCTAGTTCCACTTGTAAACTAGTTTCACTATCTTTTAACCCAGTCGTAGCACGGTGGTTAGAGCGCTGGCTTATTCACGCTGCACTAGAGTAAAGAGTCCTGTACCGAGGAAGCATTCCGAATTTGAGAAATTTTTGTATCATCATATGCAAAGGTGAGCTTGTGATCAATGATCAGCTCAAGAGCGGTAACTTTGGTAATGAGGCACTAGAGATGGTGGACAGGTATTGCCACTTGGAAAATACCATCTCTGCCAGTGGTGGGGCTGAGGCCACCACTATCGCCAGAATTAGATGCGGGTGGGGAAAGTTCAGAGAACTGTTTCCACTACTCACTATAAGAAGACTCCCTCTCCCCCTGAAGGGAAAGGTGTATGCTTCATGTGTTAGAAGCACAGTGACACATGCTTAACAAATGTGGCCTGTCAAAGTGGATGATATCAACAGAATGGAACGCAACAAGATAAGAATAGTGAGATGGATGTGTGGGGCCAAACTGCTAGATAGGAGATCTAGAGAAGAGTTGAGGAGACGGCTAGGCATCAAGAATATCAGTGATAAAATGCGTAATGCTAGTAAGCATTGCAGGGTTCGGGCATGTGGAGAAGATGGATGAATTAAGTTAGGTGAAAAGATGCAAGTCCGAGAACGCGGGGGGAGCTGCAACATGGGGAAGACCAAGAAATATGTGGGATCAAATCATATGGTCTGATTTTGAATAAAAAACCTGACAAGTGAGGAAGCTCTGAATAGGGCTGCCTGGAGTGCCGCTAGTAGGACATGAGACCGGAACAGCACTCTATTTAGAGTACTCGGTCTTTAGATATATGTATGTATGTATGTATGTATGGTGTGAGTCGCCCAGGTTCGAAATCACGGGAGAGGTCTTGTAAAATAAATTGCATATACTGTACGTTCTACACATGTACAGTATATAAATATCATATTACAAAGTCTAACTCCAGGATTCAATCCTACACTCTCTCACCATGCAACAAAATGTATCCAACGTTTACCTATGTATTTACAATTATTAAATACAGGTAAGTGGAACTATATTTAGTTACTGAAACTAAGCATATGAATTCATGTATTTGATTGTAAGTTCAGTGTTAGTCCTTACTTTCATTACATATTACAAGGGATATTTTGTACACAGATACACATGTAAATTTAAGCGACTGTGTGTTTATTGGAACAAAAGGGAATTATGCATGCTTATGAGTACATTTATAGTATGTTAGTTAAGCTTAAAACAATAATATCCAGCTCAAACTTAACCTAACTTAACTTACCGAACCTAACCTAACCTGGCCCACTTAACCTAATATAACCCAAAAGATTCTGTTTCTAAGTATATTAAAATGTGTGTACTGTGTACACATAAACTGTCTGCTTAATATACGTGTATACATAATCTACAACTAATGTGAAATATTTACTCATAAACCCACCAATACCTGCACACACACACACACACACACACACACACACACAGCCCGTAGCCTAGTAGGTAGAGCTCTCGTCTCACACACGAGGGGTCGGGGGTTCAATCCCCGGCCGGGCGGAGACAAATTGGGCTTGTCTCCTTTCATGTGTTAGCCTCAGTTCACCTAGCTGTAAATAGGTACCTGGAATAAGTGGACGACGTTGTGACGTCCCATCTGGGGTTGGCAAAAATGGTACAAGGCGAGATGGGTATCATATGGTTCACCTAAGCTGATGGCTACCTAAGCCTTCGGGCGAGACGGTACCGTCTATAGTGAGAATGGTACCATACAGATCCACCCTAAGCCTTCGTTTCCGATGTCGCCAATTGGCTAAAAATACAGACTACACACACATCCACAGCCATTCCAACAATACATATAACACCTACACATATAGGAGGCGGGAAATAACGAGCATGCTCACTCCCGCAATACAACTAGAGTAAGAGAGAGAGTAAGTACACACACACACACACACAGTCTCTCTCTCTCATTTACGCTTCAAAATGTAATGCATTGAACTGAACACATTATTTGTATGTATTGTTTTTCATTAATTTATTTGTTTACTTGTTTGCTTTTTTCAGTTGAGGTATCTCTGTATTACAGTATAATAATCACTCTGAGGGTGATGTATTTACTCGGCCTCCTGTAGTACCTGATCTATCCCTAGGACACTCACTACTCTGCTCAACCATAATGCCAGGACCCATTTATCAGGTATGTGTGTATCACTGTGTAATAATAATAATAATAATCGGTTTATTTCAAGCCGGCAGCCAATGGGGCTGAAAATACAGATACTTAACCTAGATCTTACCCTTAGGGATCAACAGACTGATCCTGGTTGCTAACGAGAGCGCCTACATACCCCCAAGGGAGATAAAATAATATGTAATTGTATACACTTGTTTATGTATTAAAACCGAGTAATTAACTTAAATATTCCAATTTCATACTCAATCTCTAAAATTACGTGGACCTTGGACCCTCCGCGGAAGCAGGTAGGCTCCGTGGAGCTGGTGACCCCAATATACTGCCATACCATGGAATAATTCAAGTACATCAGTACAGGGACCCCTACTTCCAGAGTTGAAAGATCAAGTAATTCTAAGTAAAACAATGTATATACACATAGGCTTTTGGGGGCATTGTTTTGCAGTTATGGGCCTTTAAAGCCGGCTTTTTGTCGTTTTTGTTTTGTTTTAATTTTTAACCCCGTTTACCTGCAATAAGATGAGGAAAGGAAGTGTATTATGAAGCATGGTATACAGTACATATTTCAAACTGACTCCTAAATCTTCACTATATCGTTCTTCATATTTCCTTGGCATTGAGTTGAATATTACAAGAAATCAACGAAACATAATGTTAAGCTAATCATCACGGAAAGAACAAAAGAGCTACATAGGATGTCTTGGTGTTTTCATGAAGTATTCATACCATGCACCATCATACAGAATTTAGCATTATTGCTATATTAATTTTGTTTACATGGCAAATTGGTTCAAACTAACAAAACAAATCCCCTCCTTTTCGCATGGCAGTTTTACGTGTTTTGACATGTTTATCCCGTTGTGTCCTATAAATAAAAGAAATGGATATAAAATGGAGTAGTGTTTGATGAAGTATGGAATAAGTAGTTTAAATAGACATAATACGCTCCCCTGTAGCTTTCGTCATCTGCCTGTGGCAATGCAGTGAACATACGATTTTGTGTTTTATTTGTAATATTCAACTCATCATCACAGGAAAATGAAGAAAGCTACAGAGTTTTTGTTGGTGTTTTTATGAAGAATTTATATGATACATTAGGTTATCATAAAATACTGATTTTATTTTGTATACCAATTCATTAGAGGGAAACTGCATTAAAAATTACGGAAAAACAAACAAATGTCGACTTAAATAAACCATAACTGAACAAAAAATAAAAAAATATAACTTCAAAAGCCTATGTGTATAGATTTTGTTTACTCAGAATTACTTAATCTTTCATTTCTGGAAGTATATGATAAAACTCATGTGACACCCTGTATAGTAAACCTCAGAAAGAGAGAGAGAGAGTGTGTGTGTGTGTGTGTGTGTGTGTGTGTGTGTGAGTGAGTTACATCAAGTAGAGGTGCATGTACCAAGTGAGTGTTATGCCTAAGTATTTGGTCTTAATATGATACACACATTCACATACACTGATATTGTGATCAATGGCTTGAAATGATGCACAAGTGCTTATCAAGACCATTCAATATCTTTGATTTTGCTAAAGGAGTTCCGCCAAGATCAATATGTAGAAATGTTAAGGATTTTAACCTTTTCCCTGTGGGAGACGTTCCCGAACGTGATGGCAATTTACAGGCTTTTAAAGCCTGTAAAATCAAGTGCAAGGGAGCAGGAGCGCAACAGGCCACACGTCCGTCTCCCAGCCAAGCGGCCGTGGCACTGAAGGCTCTGAGTCAGAGTCTTGCGAGATATACAGTGCTGCCAAAGGCAAATGTAGCGAGATATTAGCGAGAATTGCTCTTTTTAGCGAATGTCTATGGTAGCGCTGCGGGTGAACTCCGCGAGCTACGAAGATAATTTTGGTGTAAATTTGAAGCTATTTT
Organism: Paralithodes platypus; assembly: GCA_032716605.1. Taxonomy (NCBI): domain Eukaryota; kingdom Metazoa; phylum Arthropoda; class Malacostraca; order Decapoda; family Lithodidae; genus Paralithodes; species Paralithodes platypus. Next base: position 64,816,722 of record CM064504.1, on the reverse strand, counting down.
CCTTTAGTTTTTGGCTGAATACAATTAATTTAATTCAGACACTTGATGGGCCTTAACCTTTAAACGGCATAGCTATGGTATTTGAAAGTGCCCGCCAGGCGAACGTATTGAGGCTCATTCCTGACGAAAGTCGTAATTTTCTGATTTTTTTTCTTCTATGTGATTGAGGGAGGCAAAAGGCAGAACTGCCTATAGCGAGTGCCTCCCCCATAGTTGAAAGAGTGACAGGGCCAAAATCAAGGGACGTTCGAGCCAAAATGCCTGGACACACGGAATTTGAAGCAATTTAAGTCATAGAAAGAGGGAAAGACTGATTCTGGGAGAGATTTCCAGAGCTCAGCTGTTGAGTAGAAGAAAGTTGAGAGTAACATTTCACTCTTGTGTTGGATAGTTGCACAGAGTATTATTATCGTTATTACTTATTCATATGCGCCTCTTTTACGTTTAATATGAAGATATTAACATGTAACAGCAATAAAGCAAGTGGGAAAAATATTTTGGGGGTGAATAAGACGAAGTATTGCCAACCGGATCATTCATGAGAGGAGAGCCAGCGCGGCGCACACCCTCCACCTCTCACTTATCGATCAACACTGACGCCTTGCAAGTGAAGTCTCTCTCTTGCTATGATCTCTATATGCCTCCTCTTCGACCTTGAAACCGGGTGGGGGATATTGGCACAGAAATTAAACCGATAAACAAGGGAATAAGAGTAAAAATATGTGATAATTGAGATTGAGGGGGGGGAGGGGTTGGACACATGTGGAGGAGTGATAGAAGGTATGGAAGGGAATTATCTCACTTTATCACAAATTCCTTTGTTTTGAGTGCCATTGGGGTCTTTTAAAAGGCATTTTTTAGGCCTTGGATCTAACCCACTGAGCCCCAGCGACGCAGGGTTTGCGTCCACAATGTATGTAACGCTAAACCCCAGCGACGCATGGTTTGCGTCCTGGCCGGTCCGGTCCTAATTACTCCGGTCCTATAGCACCTAGAGGGCTCATATTTGTATGGGAACTGTGTAAGTATCCCACGCACCCATGCCGATGATTGAAAACTCTCAAAGTCCAACCGCGTGCGCGTGAGCACGCAAAAACATGTTTTTTTGGGGAAATTGCCTTCAATTTTTTACTCTTGTAAAATCCGTTTTCGGGGGCTCTGTAGGACCATTTTTTGAACTTTTTGATCGGTTTTTCTTGGTTTTTTTCTTCATTCCTAACCCATTCGCTATTGTTTCTGGGAAAAAAAAAAAATCAGAATCAGCCGGTCCTGGGTGGTACATTTATAAATATTTAGCTGGTACTCAGCGGGTTAAGAGTCCCGTCGCTTTCGCCCAGTAAAACCTCTTAAGAGTCTCAGCGCCATTCCCGGATTAAAAACAATAAGAACGGCCACTAAGGCCCTTATTTAACCATCTATCAATCAAATCAGACAACAAATGTCAGACACAAAGAGTTTGTGGGCCCTAGCATGAATTTGGTCACCATGGTGAAAGAATAACACACAGTAAAGGCTACTATTTAAATATGTGTGTGTGTGTGTGTGTGTGTGTGTGTGTGTGTGGAAGGGTGGAGGGATGTGTCATCTATTTCATTACACAGTGCATCATTATAGGCACGTTACTATTATTTGCTTTTTTATACTTATTCAATTTAGTGGCTTGGTAAATTTCATATTGAATACAATGTTGTTGTAATATGCAATTGATTAGAATTTTGATTTGTGGGAATTCAGAGGATGAGAGGTGGGGGGAGAATTGTGTGTATACCACCTTTATAATTTATTTGTTATTAACTTCACCAAACACCTCCAATGAAATTAATGAAAGCATATATGTGATCCACCAGGATTCGAACCCGGGTTATCACACACATATTTGTAGACACCTTAAACATTACACCACCAAGACGGTTAAAGGTTTATGCACACGCCTACGACTTATTATCCATTCTCGAATACTGGATATTAATTTAATCATGTTCATATCCCCACCGCACTATGGTAGCCTAATGTTTAAGTGAGAGGAAGGAATATTTATGGGGCACAGATCATTTAGAACGGCCTCGCTACGAAATATCCCTGAACCTACTGATAATCTATTTTTTATTAACTTCACCACAAAACCAAACACCTCCAATTAATTTAATGAAAGCACATAGGCTATGTGATCCACCAGGATTCGAACCCGGGTTATAAGAAATTAACTGTCCTGCTCTTTTTGTTTTACATTATTTTGACTCTTTCTATGATGTTTTAATTTTGCTTTGATCCTCTCATCACAAATTACTAAATAATGTAAATTAGGGCTGGATACTGAATGAGTGACTGAGTCATATCTTCATGTATATATATGATAAATTGATGTGACTCAATATAACGAATGCCTTTGGACACTTGAATCTATTTTTGAAATCGCTTTGTTTCAAGCAGCCAAAATGTCGATAACCAATAAAAGAACCACCACATAATTATCTAAGCTTGGTATCAAACCTGAACCTCGTGAAATTGTAATTCCATGAAGGGTGTCAATGTAACAGATTACAGTACCCAGCGAATGTTGTCTTATTGTCAGTAAACAACCAATCTTAGCATAACGTTGATTTATATCGATTTGTATTATGTCAATATAGACTATATTTCGGATATAGTCAATCGGGTTTGATTCTACAAAACAATGTCTGGAACACGCATAATACATTTTGATACCAATATCTCGGTATCTCGACTTGAGTTGCAGTAGCCTTTTTAGTTATTCAAGCTATCATTAAACGAGTATATTCAGCCTTGGAAGGTTGTCTAAGAATCAGAGAGGTAAAATATATATCGATTATCCTTCTAACTTTCCAAATGTCTTAATTAAGCTAAATAAAAACCGCTACAGATAGCCAGCATAAAAGGAAGAAGTGAGTCGTCAAATACTGTAGGGGTTAAATAACGACTCCATTCCAAAATCTTCTGTGCAACTCAAGATGCAAAAACATGCCAGATTTTATTAGATTTATTTACTTAAAGGAATAATGTTAGACAAATAAGTGTTATGTGTTTACCTATTCCTTTTCTCCAACAGATAGTTTGAGATGTGGGTGACAGTTCTCTCTGTCGTTGTCCACCACCCAAGCAGGGGCTCTGTACCACCACCATCATTATATTATATTACAAAGCCGGCGTCACACGAAGGCATGTATACTCAACACTTAGCTTGGATCATTTAATCACATTCTAAATATCCTAAAGAGCGTGCTGTTATTCGGCCAATGATAGTTTCATGTTCTTATTAATTCTAAGTTTGCAGTTTAAACTTAATAACACCAATTTTGAATAACGAATATATTACCCCAATATTCCCACTAACATTACAAAGCACCTATGACCTCCGTGGAACGCTATCAGTCATTCAGCCACTTCAAGCCCTTCTCTCTCTTATCCCCTGACAACTGATGGGTGATCCAGTCCAACAAGCAGAAGAAGAACAGCAACAAAGAAAAGTGAAACGAGCGGAAATAGCTTTACCTTTGGTTCTCGAAGGTGGCAAAAAATAGACAATGTAGGTATTGCGCAAACATATACAGATTATGGGATGCAATTCCTCCTGTGACGCCGTCTTAAAGACAGAGCCAACATCGTACTGTTATTGAGGGGGCAGGAAGATGGGACCAGCTTAATAGAAATACCAACTATAAATGTATACATATTTATATTTATTGTATACTTAATATCTTATTCTTCTCAAGATAATTATATATATGCCATCGATTGTACTTTATCATACAAACCTGACATTAAGATTGAAGGTGAATCTAACATTTCTACTAGAGAATTACTCACCAATCTGGGTAAATTTAATTATATTGATTATTATTGCACATATTGTAGTGAAATTGTATGTGCGAGAATATTTGCTTCGCGCATGCAATACAGTATGCTATCAACATTTCCCTTATTTTGAATAATTACATGAATAGAAGATTTGCTATTTAAAAAATCAACTTGTTTCATTCTGGAATCAAACTTTGGCTAATGTGATATAATTTCAAGTACCTATTTAATTTAATCTTAGGTTGAAATACGTAGCTTCATCTTCAGTCTTGATAGTTCACTATTCCTTCGGCCTACATAGATCGTAAGCTGCAATTTGTCGTGGTGACTTAATTCCAACTGGTACAGTTGTGAACATTACGCATAGAATGTTTCGTTAATAATCTTAGGAAATGTCATTGAAAGATGGCGTGATAGGCTACACAATACTTTCATACACAACAAATATAGCATAAGAACAAAGATATTTCAGTTTCTGATTCAGATGCAATATTTGTATTGTATCTCCCTATTCACTATTCAATGTTGTTATACACGTTCGGGAAATTATATTCAAATTGTATACATTTCGTTTACGGATTTAATCATAACAAATCGAATATATACATTAATAAATCATATTTGTCAACGAGGTTGACGAACATGCTCATAACTTATTACTATACTTCTATTGTGATGAATAATTATATATATATATATATACAGGGTGTCCCAGGAGGAAAGGGCATAACTTTGTGAAATGATAAAACAAGGTATTCTAAGCATAAAATGTTCAATAACAAAAAGTCTAAATCTCAACCATTATAAAGATATTGAAGGTTTAAGTTAGTGTCCTCCCCTGCATCACTGTAATGGACTCTCCCATGTCAAATCATTTCTAACGTCCAAAGTGAGCTAATAATGTCTATAATCATTTTGCAACTTACAGAATTATAGTATCTTTATAATAACATGGTAAAATAAGTGCAGAAAGATGGAGGTGTGGTAAGCACTAGGACAGCTAGGCCAGCCTTATGGGGAAATACTGAAGAAAATACCATTTTCAACATGCAATATCTCGATACCGGTCGAGATATAGAATATTTCTTATAGAAGATTTTAGACTTAGAATATTTGGGTCTATCATTTCCCAAAGTTATGCCCTTTCCTCCTGGGACACCCTATATATACTAGCAGGGGTACCCGGCGTTGCCCGGGTTTAAATTCTGCTACCATAATCACCATCATCAATCACTACTACCACAATCATCACAATACTACTACTACCATAATTACCGGCCTCGACATCCCTGTGCCTCATTAAACGGCGACCTCGATTTTGGATCTGACCTCATCCGTAACCCCATTTTGGGGGTCTGCGAACAACTTATGTTCCATACACCTTTTTGATCGGAGGCCTCCTTCTGCCCCGAACGGCAATTTTTGTCATTTTGTTTTCAATTTCGGCCTCGAAACGACCTCCGATCGTGGCCTCGCCCCCTCTATGACCTGACCCAGGTCAATTGACACCCACATGCAAAGTTTCAGCTCCCCAGGTCCAAAACTGCGGCCGCCTATTAAGAACACACAGACAAACAGACACACGAACTGATTTAATAATATATATATATATATATATATATTGAGTATACAGTATATCACAAATACACGTGAGCCACTAAATGTTTCTAATCTCTCATTGGGGTTCGAACCGCCGACCGTCAGGACGATAGCCGACGCTTTAAATTAATTGACTGCCGTGGTGTAGTTGATTAAAGCGTCGGCTATCGTCCTGACGGTCGGCGGTTCGAACCCCACTGAGGGATTAGAAACATATATATATATATATATATATATATATATATATATATATATATATATATATATATATACACTATATATATTATATATATATATATATATATATATTCAGTGCATAAATGCACTGAGAGATTAGAAACATATATTTTATATATATATATATATATATATATATATATATATATATATATATACATATACACTATATATATTATATATATATATATATATTCAGTGCATAAATGCATGTGTGTATGTATATTAGGGAAAAAAACAAAATCTCTATTTTCACATTTTATTGTTCGGTCGCTTACCTTTATATTCTGAACATACGTGCGATAATCTAGTCCAAAGGTAAATATAATTTTAATGTTAAGATTTCTACTGTATATTGTATGGATTATTACCCAGCACTATTTATTCCGACATGACAATATTTGGTACCAGTAACTATTGCCTTGTAGTAGTGTCTTAATAGTTACAAAGAGGGACCATTATATAAGGAAAGTGTAAAGTGACCTTTAATATACTGGAGTTATTATAGCTACAATAGTCAACGCTAAAGTGAATCTCATAGTGTTAGTTACTTAGAATTAGTGAAAGTACATAAATGTTTCATTCATGTGCTTTAAGGGGAAAATTAATTACAGAATACTATAATAATGGAGGGAAGTAGAAGATATAGATGTACGGGGTGGTACAGAATTGTGTTACCCACCTCACATAAATTGGCAATGCTCCCTTTCTATCCATCTGTGTAGCCAAGACGTATGCTGCTTGGATCGTCCTATGGATATTTTGTTTTAACAAACTATATCTTAACACTCAACGAGCGGCTAGTTTTGTAACGCTACTACCTGCCCAGCGGGTAGATTTACCCTAATCGAGCTTCATTCCATGCTCTTTTTCATGCATAAAGAAGAGCCAGAGCATAATACAATTATGTATCCGTGAAAGGGCGATAATTGAGCTTTCCATTGACACCTGAACCATCCTTGTACGACCAAGGGTTCTCTTGCAACGATCGTGCAACACGAAGGGAAAATCCCTAAAATACAGTAATTTCGTCAGTTTTTACCCTGTATTGCGGGACCAGGGATGTGGTGGGATGTGATGTAACCGTCAGTGGCGGGACTGGGTCCATGCCGAACGGTCAGAGCCTATCCGCGCTCCTCCCACCGCTCGGACTCTCTCTCAGAGCCGATTATGTGCTAAAAATCGCATACGACTTAAGGCGGGCCCTGCTTTTTAGGCCTTGGTTCTCTAACCGACTTAAGGCGGGACCCGCCGAACAAGGGTTAACAACTATTATATACATTGAATTTTATTATACCCCATTACACGCAGAATATGTAGTAGAAGCTCCTGCTAATTTTAAATTTGCAAAATAAATAAGTCTGTATGAGTAATGATGAGCATAAGACGGATTACACACAATGAAAGCATAATATTCACTCTGTATTTTAGACTACATATTGATTAATTTCGGAAGTTTTCTACAATTAAAAAAACTTGCATTAAGTAGATGTATGTGACCTGAAGACGATGGTATTTTCAAAATTGTTGTGATAATTATATATGTGCTAAGCTGGTATGAACATGTTGAACGAATGGGATATGAAAGACTTACAAAGAGAATATATGAGTCAGAAACAAGGGGAAATAGATTGAGAGGAAGACCTTAGACGAGATGGAGTGATGGTGTGAAAAAAAATATTGGAAGACAGAGAAATGACTGAAGAACAAGCCAGATAATTGATGATGAATAGGAATGAGTGGAGAATGCTTGTGAATAGATGATTGATATCGCGGTCATAGGGGGCGAGGGTCGGGTGCCAGTTGGACTAGATAATAGTCTATCAGGCGCCTTTTCCTGGGAGCCGGTTTATATATGAAGGGCCCTGCCTGGAACTAATGTAGGCGGGTATTGTGGTGTAGTTCCGCTGTGTCTCTGCCTGCTGTGACCAGACCCTAGCCAGGAGATCTGAGACTGGAAATCTCTTGCTGGAGACTCGTCATGGTCCTTGGTCTCTGGGTCTTCTCCTGGCCGACTTAATGTACGTGAATTTTGTATTCATATTTGTTTTCCATGTGGATGAGGTAGAAAAAAGGCAAAACTGCCTGTGACGAGTGCCTCCCATAGAGTTGAAAGTCTGACAGGGCCAAAATCATTATTACATATTATATATTATTTAATTTTTATATTTCTGTTCGGGTTCTGTCTGGGGTCGATCACCCCCAGCTATGGGGTAAGTGCCTGAGTATATACATACATACATCACGCACTATCTGAGTAAGCTATATTATAAGTTCGATAAATCGGAAAATAAGAACCTTACAATTTTGAAAATAATATCGTCTTGTGGACGTATGTATCTACTTCATGCAAGTGTTATTCATTCTAGAGAAATTCGGAAAATAATCGAAAACCTATCTATCTATCTAAATATCTATTGCCATCAACATTCACATACATGTATTTGTATTGCATTTAACAAAAATACCAGTAGCTTCTACTACTTATACTGCATTTAATGGGATATTATATAATACAATCTATATAATTTATGTGAAAATATTGTATGAAATAAAATCTCCCTATGACAATCCAGGCAGCTTATTGTTGGCTGCTCAGCTGTATATAAAGACCACGTTGCCAACTTCTGCCAGGTGGGTAACACAATTATGTGCCACCTTGTATATGTATTATATCTACTGCAGCCGCTTTCATTATGGTTTAACGGGGGTCACCGGCTTTTTTTTTGCTTTCTCTCCTTTTCTCTCTATCCCTGGCTTGTATCCATTCGGCCCCATTCAGCCAACTGTTCTAAGATGTTTATCCCCATCCAGGTGTCGATTTCTTCCTGGCGAGCCAGCATTGTATGGAGAATTCCGGCTTCGCTGGAGAAATGTTTCTATCGAAAACTTTACAAATTTACCTTGCTGTCAAAACAAAAATAAATATATGCTGGCTTGCTACCGCTCGCCAGGAAAATATTGACACCTGGATGGGGGTAAACATCTTAAGACAGTAGGCAGAATGGGGCCGAATGGATACAAGCCAAAGAGAGAGGGAGAGAAAGAGAAAAAAAGTGAGGTGGGCTCCCTTAATGATATACATTAGTATTTGTGTATGTACTATTATTTGGTATTAGTGACCATATCCAAATTCCAGTTTTCTCTTCTCCCCTATGGTATGTTCTTACGATACAATCAGCAATTTGGGATTTTAGGAAGCTCAATGAGGAGTTATAAGATATAGGCCTTTTATTACTTATATAATATCATCCAATTTGAAATTATTATTTCTTTAAAATATATCAGTCTCATTAGCATGACATTTTGCAATTGTTGACAAGATTTACAATGCAAATATTCCTTGTGTTGACACTTGGAGTCATAACAGTTGTAAGTGGTTGTGTATTGCTCTCCATGTTTCATAATATAGTTAACAATTTGTATTCATATTCAATTGAAAAAGTATTAAACTACTTACATGAATAATTCAGATTCTATAGAAACCTGTACATCTACATACAAGTATAATTCATATTTAACTGGAATATTGAACTGTATGTATATATCAAATGTTATATACAAATATATGTATATATTTTAGTTTTGAATCATAATATCAATAATATTGAACATAGAAAACATCAATACATATTTGTTTCTTATTTATGTATCGGTAATAATAAGTTGGTTCAGATTGTGTTTAGTATATACATTGACATAATTATGGTTATGTAAAATCAGTGTATACGATGTTAATGATTATCTGAACATATGTGATTATGTGTAATACTTATAGAGAAACACTCCAAACCCTGACATTCATATGGCGTTTTAACATTTGTATTCTTGTTATAGTCAGATGCTTTAATTCCGCTTAGGAAATATCTCGTCTGGAAGAGGATGGAATAAAATGTAATAATCGTCAACTAATTAAAAGGGTTAATAGCGACAGGAATCACATGCTATGATCCAAAGACACCACTATCATACAGAATACTATGCTAGTTATAAATGTGATCACCTATAATTACATTATATTTTACTGATAAAGTTGTTGTGTTTTATTTACCGTATTCTTATAGTAACCATTTAGTTATGTTAACAAATTGATCTATTTATTCAATAAGGTGGTGATCTTCATTTTATTCACCTACTCCCAGATATTATTCATTAATACTAGCAGGGGTACCCGGCGTTGCCCGGGTACTACCACCACTACTACTACCATAATCACCATCATCAATCACTACTACCACAATCATCACAATACTACTACTACCATAATCACCGGCCTCGACCTCCCTGTGCCTCATTAAACGGCGACCTCGATTTCGGCCGCTAAATGACCTCCGATTTTGGATCTGACGTCATCCGTACCCCCATTTTGGGGGACTGCGAACAACTTTCGTTCCATACACCTTTTCGATCGGAGGCCGCCTCCTGCCCCAAACGACAATTTTTGTAATTTTTGTGTTCAATTTCGGCCTCGAAACGACCTCCGATCGTGGCCTCGCCCCCTCTATGACCTGACCCAGGTCAATTGACACCCACATGCAAAGTTTCAGCTCCCCAGGTCCAAAACTGCGGCCGCCTATTAAGAACACACAGACAGACAAATAGACACAAACTGATTTAATAATATAGATTCATTAAATTATTGTATATATTAGAACTGATATAGGTATAGTAATCACAGCACAAGATCTTATTGAATCATTATGACAAAGAGACAGTACTTATGAAAGCAGTGTATATTATTTTCACAATTATAATAACTTTATAGAAATATACAGAATACACATACACATACTTCAGTGAACAACAACAGAAAACCGGTTAAACAACACATACATCCTGTGAGAAGTGGGACTGCTGAGCTGCCCAGGAGATAAACGTCATCCACACACTAGGCTGGTCATCGACACGGCACTACATTAACCCATTGGTTGCGGGTGATGTTCGGCAATTTAGAGCAATTTCCAGGCTTTAAAAGCCTGTAAAAGCCGTAGAGATCAAGTGTCAGTGGGCGGGAGCGTGAGGGACCTCCTTTCGACCCTCAGAGCAGCCAGCCGCTCACTGAAGTATACTGTGGTCTCACGCGGCTGTCTCGACAGTGTTGCCGAGCGAGCGAGAGCTAATAATTAGGGAGGTTTCCCGAACCTCTATGGCAACGCTGCGGGTGAATCCTGCCACCTACGAAGCTCGTTCTGGTGTTATTTTGAAGCTATTTTCGCCTAGTTTTCGGCAGAATACAGTTAATTTGATGTAGATACTTGATTTTTCATTCAGGAGTGCCTGAATATGCGCTAAATAGCGCAAATAAGCCCGCAGCCAGAGGGTTAAGGGCAGATATTTAGTTTGCTACCAGACCCCAGCAAAATACCCCCAAGAACCCCTTTCGATATAAATGTTTACATTTACAGTAGAAAAATGTCCTGGTCGAAGGCCGGTTCCTCCTATATTACAGGCTCGCTATCGCTTGCCGGAACAAAAATGGCACCTAAATGACACAAAAGGTCTTACAATTGACAAATTGGGTGAAATGTCTTAAAATCGCCAAAATAACAATGTGAACGTCTTGAAATCTCAAAACTAATGGGGCTAAACATGAGGGAGAAGGAGATTAGAAAAATACTCCCTTAACCCCTACTGTACCATAGGGTACAGTAATAAAAGTCCCTCCCAGTCCCAAGCAATGTGGCTAAAATGGCAAGTTAGAACAACCTCCCACCTCAAAAGATGAAGGAATACTGGCTCTCCCAGTTAGTTAAAATAGGACTTCCGAGGCTATCAACCCTATTGGATTATTAAGCCAGCACACTGTAAGTCAAGAATAACGTCAGGACTGGAGCCTCTCTGCGAAAACCCCAGTCCCTTGCTATACCAGCCTGCAGAGGGTTGGATATAAGCTGAGAAGTGTTGCCATATCGAGAGCAGTGCTCAAACGGTCGTGGTACCAGGCACTGCCTGATATTGGTAGTTACGAGGAAAGTACAGTTCCGAGCATATGAAACAGAGACGCTGTACCAGCCCGTCTCCTCAGCCACGGATAATCCCTGGTGTGTCCTTTCTGGCTGACAAATTATGATGTATCAAAAGGGGAGGGGTGGAAGCGATGGTGGTGGGGGTAATAGTTTGAAGGGTGGGGGGATATAAGTGATAGGAAGGGTTAGTTAGCTAAACTAGGACTTCAGAGGCTATCAACCTTATTGCATTTATTAAGCCAGCACACTATAAGTCAAGAATTGCGTCAGGACTGGAGCCCCTTGTCGAGAACCATAGTCCCTTGATAAGAAGGGAGGTAGAGTGACTGGGCTAGGAGTGGGAGGGTAGCAGGTTCTGTATGAAGTGGAAAGAGGAGGAGGGGGGAGGGGGTTACATAATATCAACCCACTTTACATCGAATTAATTATTTAAGAGTTAAACTTAAAGTGTTCCGTGTTGTATTATCTGATAAGCTAGAGCTGTTAAATCTACGGTGCATTATCATAAAAAATCTCGGAGGAAATTGTTCAAATATTTGTTTTAAGACTCACGCGAATTGGTGCGGAGGAGTAAAGGGTAACCGACTCTACGGGATTTGCAATTTTGTGATTGACAGGATTGTTAATGTCAAGTATCGAAGTGATATCGTAAGCATAGAATAATCTGTTTTATTAATTTGTTATCATTATATATTATAACGCTCTTACCTCTTTACTTACTCAATACACCTTATGAAGTGGACCCCACTGTCGTGTGCGGTTGCTGTCATATGCATGGGATGGAACGAATTAGCTTGTGGATCAGTCAGAATTAAATTGATTATACCTGCTAAATTAAACTAATACAGTTATGCCTTTTATTGTTCAACCTGTTGTATCTACCAATATCGGCTGAACTCGCCCCTCGGCTTTATTTACTCCAACTTTTGCCTGAATAGATTCCCTGTGTATTAATAATGATTCGTAATCGCTAACAAAAAGTCGAGTTTGTACTATATTGTCGCAGTTATGATAATTTTAACCGACAATACAATGAAAAAAGTCGACACGAATTGAAGGTAGCAACTCACGTGTAAGATTATTATGAACGAGAATACACCAACCATTGTCAGTAGCGCAGTGGTAACCGTAATAGGCATACACTCAAAGTGTAAGAGTTCGAAACCCTCGGACGACGATTTATTTTATATACCGTATATATATATATATATATATATATATATATATATATATATATACATATATATATATATATATATACTGTATATATATATATATATTTTTTTTTAATACAGATAATTTTAAAGTAATGTATGTTATCCTATCATGTTTAAAATAGGTTAAAGTATATCGAGTTCATAATAAAACATGTTTCTTGGTTACAGTAGACTAGCTTACAATATTTTAGAAGCTATTTGTATTACACTAACTGCCCTAATTTAACTAGCCTAACTTAATCTTATATCCTATCCTAAATGTTCATATCCTAACTTATATTCTAAACTACAGCAGTATTGCATATAATAACCCAAAACAATCAAAACGTAAATTATATGAAAATAACAAATATCTCCAAATTATATTAGTTCACTTCGCATAATGCCATTCTAAGTAAAAACTAAAACAAATACAAATAATATAATAAATACAAACATATTGCGGCCATGAGAGACTCGATCCCCGGTTATTAATATTACAGCCAGTGCCTGCCACAATAAGGCACTAAAGTCCATCATTGTAGATAATTGCAATTAAATCAGAGTATAGCCGCTTAATTACATGGCCATTTAGCCATACATTCCGTCTATATATAATGAGGTCGGAATTCAGTTGAGATGAAAGACCACGCAAATCACGGATTCGATGGACAACTGAAAAAACGCCAATGTGATAGCCCCTTAACCCCTTCAGCACCATGATGCCTTTTACCTTTGATTGTGGCTAAAATTAGTTGATTCTCTGCAGTTTAAGAAGGACCTATGTTACTAAGAGAATTTATTGAGATCGTATTTACCCATTTGAGTCATATAATTCAATTAAAGAAAATCGTCTAATGGTAACCAGAGTATGATGAAGATTATGTAATGATAGTGAAAGGGTTAAGACTACGAATCATGTAATGTGTTCACTTTTAATGAAGGTATGCCAGAACATATCACAGGTTGCAAATATTGCCGCAGTTAATTATAACAACTACCAGTTGCTGGAATTGCCTCCTATTGCAAAATTACCATTTCTGCCACTACTGTTTGAACTTGAATGATATAATATCACAAATGACAATTAATTTTGGATGGGTATATTATAGCATATTCACTTATCAAGCTAAATACAAACATACCGAAATACACACCCTTAAAGGTTTAAAGTAAGCCCGAAAATTTTGTGGCATTAAACGGAAAAAAAAGTAAGATACAAATAAACAAATAATTTTGCTTTATCTGGGTGTAATTTTTCATATAGTTGGTATTATTTCAGCTGACGGTAAATTGAATCCCTTAGCAACTGGTTCCTCGATGGTGAAATATGAAACTAATACACATCTATGCCAAGTCCTCATAATTAACAACGTATTTCGCTACTGAATCTTCGTAATAGTTCAGTAGTGAAGATGAGGACATAACAATTTACCATTAGCTGAAAATAAACAAATTATAGTTATAAATCACGGCAATATGAATATCAACATAAATCTATGGCGATTTTTAAATAATTGCCACATATTTACAAAGCATAAATCATGCTTATATAATTACTATTTTTCAAAGCACATTACGTATATAATATTTGCCACTTATCAACCAATTCCAATACCTCCCTGCTCCCACCTTTAACGCTTACGGACCCCCAATCACACCCTCTTATCCAATCACACCCTCTTATCCTACCTCGCTAACACTTCTACCCCAACTCAGCAAACTATCACCCTCCCACCATCGCCTACTTCCACTCCCCCTCTCCCCCATCAGAACTCTCCAGCCAGAAAGGTCACAACTGAGGTTCTCCGTGACTGAGTAGACGGGCTGAGGCGGCGTCTCTGTTTCATGTGCTCAGAACTGTACATTACTGACAGCTCCCTGCCGTCGCTGGGCCTGGGGAGTGACTTATCTACTGACGGCTCCCTGTCGTCGCTGGTATTGGACGGGTTAAGGGAAAATCTCACCTTAAGGGGAGATGGGTCGTTTTTCTGGTCCCCTTTCTCCCTCGTGTTAAGCCCCATTTGTTTTAAGATTATAAAACCTTCGGCCCATTAGTTTGGCGATTATAACATCTTTCGCCCCATTTCGTTGTCAATTTCAAGACCTTTCGTGCCATTTAAGTGTCGATTTTTTCCTGGCGAGCAATAGTGAGCATGAAATTTTAAGAGGAACAGGCCTTCGGCCGGGACATTTTTATACCGAAAATTCTAGGGGTTGTTTTTCTAAGCTTGATGGATGTCTAGCGAGGAAACTAAGAAATAAAGGAATACATGAATTAATATACCAAAAAAAACCCGGCCCATCTCCCCTTAATGGAGAATACCATACTGATGATATACCCCCTTATGTTCAATGACAGTGGAAGGAGATCACAGGTAATATAATCGTATGTGGACTACTCTCTAATGATTAACACTTAATTGTAACAAAAAGCGTGCACATAAAAAGTGTCAGAATGCTTACGTGTTCTATAATTAATAGATAAACTCAAGAATACTGTATATGCTACATTTGTTACAATTTTGTTTTCATATTATTACTGTGTAGAATATGCACACTCAGACACATACGATAATAGCAAGTAGCAAATACTCCACATCGAAGGTCGGAACGAGATATTAAAGGGGACAGTGGCTGTTTGTTTGGTCTATTAATTCATTTATTCATATATTTGTTTAGTTTCCTCCCTAGACCTCCATGAAGCATAGAAAAACACCCCCTAGACTCCCCCCCCCCCCCTCTTTCAAGATAAATGTGTACATATTTCGTTAGAAAAATTTCCTGGCCAAAGGCCGATTCCTCCTAAAATTACAGGCTCGCTTTCGCTCGCCAGGAAAAAATCGACACCTAAATGGCACGAAGGGTCCTAATATTGACATAATAATGGGGTGAAAGGTCATAAGATCTCCAAACTAATGGAACCTACGTCTTAAAATCTCAAAACTAGTGGGGCTAAACATTAGGGAGAAGGGGGTCCAGAAAAACGGGCTGTCTCCCCTTAATCACGACACACTTATTGGTCTTATCATCTTACATTACTCTATTTTAATTTGTATATCTACTTCAATATAATAATTAACTAAAGCAATCAGTTCATAGCTTTCGAAATGGAGGAACACATGAAAGACACTATTATTAATGGGGGTCACCGGCTTTTTTTATCTCTCTCTCCTTTTCTCTCTTTCCCTTGCTTGTATCCATTCGTCCTCATTCAGCTAACTGTTTTAAGATGTTTATCCCCATCCAGGTGTCGATTTCTTCCGGCGAGCGATAGTGAGCCAGCATTGTATGGAGAAATCCGGCT
The DNA here is from genome assembly GCA_032716605.1 of Paralithodes platypus. Classification (NCBI taxonomy): domain Eukaryota; kingdom Metazoa; phylum Arthropoda; class Malacostraca; order Decapoda; family Lithodidae; genus Paralithodes; species Paralithodes platypus. The sequence goes on along the minus strand of CM064504.1, from coordinate 64,800,601 downwards.
TTGCCGGAGAAATTTTTCTATCGAAAAATGTACAAATTTAGCTTGCTGTCAAAACAAAAATATATATGCTAGCTTGCTACCGCTCGCCAGGAAAATATTGACACCTGGATGGGGGTAAACGTCTTAAAACAGTAGGCTGAATGGGGCCGAATGGATACAAACCAAAGAGAGAGGAAGAGAAAGATAAAACAGCGAGGTGGCCTCCCTTAACTGAATAGCAAATATGGCTAACCCGTGACGGGGATGGCAGCAACTCAACGGGCGAACGACCAGTCTGACAACACCCCGACACTTACCTAGCTCAGCATATACTAGAGTTATTTTACCAATTCTCAACTAATTAGTGAGTCGGTGCATTACAATACTGACTCAAATAAAAGGGTTATTTTGGTTAACTAAGGAAAGATCTTTCAGAAATATTGGGTTTATAGAAATAGGTTGTTTGTTCACTGACTATCTTAATGCTAGCAATAATAATCTCAGGTCTTTTATTTAGCACATTTTCTCTCTTCCTTCGAGGTGATTCAATAGAGTTCAAATTAATATAAAATAGATAGACATATCAACAGGCATCACTTGTATAATGTTTATATAATTATTGAGTTGAAAGGGTCTTTTTTAGTTGAATAAACTCGTATTGTTATGCCCTGGTTGTATTCAGGTTTAACTATTAGTTCAGGTGAGTTCTTTCGAGACTAGGATTTCCAAGTTCATACTAGTACATATTATAAGGGATACAATAGAGGATACATATAATGCCAAAATATAGTGTGAAGTACAGCTTTATTTCACTTATTCACTAAATACATATAATTGAATCAGAATGGTTAACATGAGAACATAAATGGTACAACTTAATCAAATAACCTATCTTCTAGCACAATCGCTGATCTGGATGGAGATCAGGTATGCTCAATGCGGCTTAAATTGAATTTCCTTTCTTTAGGATCAAATCAATATTCTCTTTTCGAAAGATTGTAAAAACACTTAATCGGTTACCTTAATGTTCACTTTACCCGTAACTTGAGTATAATCAGCTACTAGTACTTGACGAGGTTAAGAGAAGTTACTATATTTCTATATATCTGTGGTCGAATCTGAACCATCACCAGATATATTTAGTAATACCTGTTTGAAAAGAGTTATGCCCGTTTTAAACTCAAAAGATGCCCAACACGCCTCATAGTCATCTCCTCTCATCACCAACGACGCCACTGGAAACAATGCAGCCTTTCCTGAAAACACTATCCTCTTCAGAACAGCTCATGTCACAAGCCCCACCCCTTGTCACTACATCACTTGCTCTGCCCTCCATGTCCCTGGAGAATCCCCAACCAGCCTTACCTGTTCTGCTGCCCTTCCTCTCACTACTACCTGAGTTGCCAAAGCAAAAAGGACACAATGTTTGGTTACAGGTGAAGGAACAGGATGACTTTTATGCCCGCAACCAAGACCCTCAGGTGAATCAGATGGGACATACACCTCAACTGGCCCATCACCCATCTGCCGCCTACACGATCACACCTACTACCTTTTTTCCCCTCCGTCCAACCCACACACATCAACTCCCAGCAGGTCGCCAACATTTCCAACCAACCCGTAGCTTTGCCTAAAGCTTTGATTATTGGATATCTGGAAACATTTGATGAAATTTCCCACTCACCGACAACACGCGAGCTCCACAAATTCCTGAGATACCTGAACACCTCAATATAAAATAAAATACGATGAAAATGGAGAATACACCGAAGACGAAGTACAAATGAGTAATGCCCTCAATACCTTCTTTGCATCAGTTTTTACAACGGAAGACCTCAGTGATATCCCTACACCATCGCTGATTCAGATTGATAATTCAGATATTCTAAGCAATATCACCGTTACAGAGAGAGAAGTATTGAATTGTTTAGATAAACTTAAGGTAAATAAAACGCCTGGACCTGATACAATCTTACCTAGAGTCCTAAAGGAAGCTAAGGATGAGCTCTCTAAACCACTGACATTGCTATTCAATAAATCCTTGCAGTCTGGAACTATGCCTGATCAGTGGAAGCTAGCCAACGTAACACCGATATTAAAAAAAGGCAGCAAATCCCTACCCAGTAACTATCGTCCAATTAGTTTAACCTCAGTTGTATGTAAAATGCTAGAAACACTCATAAGAGACAGACTCGTAAATCACTTAGAGGAAAATAACAATTGTTAAAGATACTCAACACGGCTTTCGTAAAAAACTTTCCTGTTTAACAAACCTCTTAGACTTCTTCCACGATATCCTCAACCTCTACGATGAGAGTAAAGCTGTAGATATTATATTCCTTGATTTTCAAAAGGCCTTTGACAAAGTTCCCCACAAACGTTTACTGCTAAAACTAAAAGCGCATGGAATACAAGACGGTGTGTTGAAATGGATAGAAAATTGGCTCAGCGACAGAAAGCAAAGAGTAGTCATAAACGGTAAGGCATCTAAATGGACCAATGTAAGTAGCGGGGTACCCCAGAGATCGGTACTAGGACCAATTCTCTTTCTAATTTACATCAACGACATAGATGAGGGTCTCAGCTGTACAATCTCAAAATTTGCTGACGATACAAACATTGCAAATAGCATACTCTCAAAAGAACAAGTTGACGATATGCAACACAATCTAGATAAGTTGTCATGTTGGGCCCAAATTTGGCAAATGAGTTTCAATGCGGATAAATGTAAAGTACTACATATCGGATACCAAAATGAGAAATCAAACTATTTGATGAATGGCACACAGCTTAAGAATGTAAACAGAGAAACCGATCTGGGAGTAACAATATCGAGTAACCTAAAACCGAGTCAACAATGTTCAGAAGTTGTTAAGAAGGCAAACAAAATAATTGACTTTATAGGCAGGTCATTTGATCACAAATCCAAAGACGTTATCCTAACCCTTTACAATTCCTTAGTCCGCCCTCTGCTGGAATACTGCGTTCAATCCTGGTGCCCTTATTACCAAAAAGGGTGACAGGTCAGTTGAACCAGTGCCACTTCAACCAGTGCCACTTTAACGAGTGCTAACTCAACCAGTGGCCACTTCAACCAGTGACCATTTCAACCAGTGACCATTTTAACCAGTAGGTTAGGTTAGGTTACTGGTTAAAATGGTCACTGGTTGAGTTAGCACTGGTTAAAGTGGCACTGGTTGAAGTGGCACTGGTTCAACTGACATGGAACCACCAAAAAAATATAGACAAGCTAGAACGAGTTCAACGTAGAGTTACCAAAATGATACCTAGCCTAAAGAACAAACCATACGAGTAGCGTCATAGAGAATTAAATCTATTTCCTTTAACCTAGCGCAGATTAAGAGGCGACTTAATTCAAGTGTTCAAAATCATCAAAGGCATCGACAATATGAACTGTAGTAAGTACTTCACTATCGACCAATCTACTGTAATTACACGCGGGGAAATGGGTGCAAAATTAGTGTTAAATCTTTTAACTCACACGAAGCTAAAAATGTCTTCTTCAATCGAGTTGTCAACTTATGGAATGGGATTCCCCGAGATGTTATACACTGCAGCACCGTTGATTCATTTAAACTTCGCCTCGACAAATATCTCGCATCAAACCCGCGACTGACTGCGTTTGTAAATTAATAACTTTATTTTATCCTCCCCTCAGTTACTAACCCATCTGTCCCCTACTAACTTCCTAATCCTGCCACGGACATTAGTTCCAGGGCAGTAGTTCCCTTTCCAATGTTCCCTTACCCACTCTAAACCACTGTTTGGACACTTGATCCTCAGTGTTTTGGAGGACAAGCAGCCTAGAAGGGTCACTAGACCTGTTGTTGCTTGATTTCCTTTGTACTCCTTTGTACTTTGTACTCCCCCTCAAATAGCCGGTGGTCGTCCCCCGTAGTCCTTGCAAAAAAAAATAAAATAAAAAATATAACAATAATAGATCGTTCCGATTATGCTATGATTACCAACAACTCCATAACGTCACCATGAAATACACAATAGTTTTGCCACTTAAAGATAACTCCTTCATGGTGCCAAGCTATTCTCTACACTTGATTTGCAAGCAGGTGCTGCAGGATACTGGCAAGTTCCAATCCACGATCCTCACAAAAAAAAACCCAGCTTTCTTCACCCATAGCAGCTGCCATTTGGAATTCAATGTACTGCCTTTTGGCCTGTGTATTGGACCTGCCACTTTCTCCCGACTCATGGACTTGGTTCTCCAAGGCCTCACTTGGGAGACCTGTTTGGCAGATTGACCGAAGTTTTCTTGTGCATACGCAAGGCAGGATTATTATTATTTTTATACAAATACAGAAGTCTCCCAGTGGAAATGACAAGCCTACAAGACCATGGGTGGCCCCTCTGGGAGACATACTGCACGGAAAAAACAAAAAACTAAAATAGGAAAACAGGAAAACTAATGCACAAAGTATATTAAAATAAGATCTGTATTGATTAAACAATAAGCTTAGCCTATATATTTTAGATTTAAATGATGTAATATCAGAAGCAAATACAAATTTTTCTGGTAATTCATTCCACTCCTTGCAAATATTAGCAATGAAGCAGCGTTAAAAATGGGAAGTATTACATCTAACAATAGAAAACATGGTGATGGGCTGGTCTATCAGAGTGAGAGCTGAGCGTTCTCTGACATACCCATAGCTCACTCTGACTGTTCCTCTTACTTATATATTTTCTACATCTCAAGTGACAGCGTCTTTTCCGTGGTTTGACCTCCCTACTGCCAACCTAGAGGTTGACAGATTGGGAGCCAAAGCGTCACACTTTTCCTTTGCCCCTCAACTATCCCTTCATAATTGCTGAGGAGCACAGGGCCTTGGGTGGGGCTTTGGTTTCCCTGGCGTTTCCACACCCTCCTCAGCTCCCCGCCTTCGAGTGGCTTTGGTCACTCGGGCTTTGTTAGTGGTAAGCAGAGAGGGTTCTGTGGGGGCGCTCGGATATGGCCTTAGCCTTGCTTGGGACCTTGGGACCTCATTTCACACCATCCAACGCAGAAGAGCTGAAATTGTTCAAAATTAATAGCGTCACCCCTCTCCACACCTTTTTCCAACAGAAAACGCTAATAAAAGCATGGGAAACAAAAGTAATACCAGCATGGATCCCTAAAGACATATAGAGAGACAACTTAATCATCGAGTCTGGCCCATTGTCCTCAAGCCTGCAGCAACAAATGAGATAATGACAGAACCTCCCTCCAGAACCAGTATTCACTTTGGGTACAAAAAGTTACTCTACTCATTCAACACAGCCTACTGGATCCCCTCTCCCCAGGACCCGCTAACAAACTTATTACAGAAACTTGCATGGCATGCACCAAAGGCAAGGTTATCACCCGGACCCCACTTTTCTGGCATCATCACGGTCATAAACCCTGGTAACTACTGGCTATCGAAACACTAGGCCTGCTCCCTCCCTTCAAGTCCTATAAATTTGTAATAACGTTTCTTGACACACAATCTAAATTCTTAGTAGTTATCCCTGTCAAAGAGCACACCGCCACCGCCACTGCCAATGCCATATTTCCAGATGTTTTCCCCTACTTTGGCCTTCCCTATGCTTTCTCCTCTGATAATGCCCCAGAGTTTACCAGCTAATTATGGATGGACCTCTCAAAGCTACTCAGCTACAAAATCTCTCACTTCTTGCCCTACTAGCCCAAAGGAAACACTGTGAGTGAACGAAGTCACAGAACCATCACGAAACAACTACATACCCACCTATTAACACATAAAACCTCAGATTGGCCAAGCCAGCTGCACATGATTCAATGGAGTCTGAACACCTCCCCTCGCGAACATGGCATTTTCCCCCATGAATGTGTTTTGGGGGTTTCTACCCTTTTGTTGCAGTTTCGACACCTCTCCCAGCTACCCTCCTTCACTCACGATGCAAGCCCTGCACTCACCCACAGAAAAAAAAGTGCTTAACCCTCTCTAGATAGGTGAAGACATTGTAGTTGCGAATTTGCCCCTTCTGGACAAGCTACAACCCAAGTTCCTAGGCAATTATAAAATCATCAAAGTCCCTAATTGCTACCAAGTTATAGTCAATTATCTAGGCAAAACAAAAACGTTAAGTAATACGTATGTCTGTCGTGTCAATATCCCCAACCCACCTATTCCAACCAGTTCCAGCATCTCCAATCCACATAAAAAACCTCCTCCAACTCCACCTATTTACGACTCCTTCAAACCTTCCACACAAGATCAGGCAAGCCCTAAACATCCCCCTCACTAAATTAGGCTTATCAATTTGTAATTTTGTGTCCGCACAACTCACCTTAAGCCCGAAGCTCAGGTCACAGGTAACCAGTCGCCCTCCTGCCATCACCACGGTTACCACTTCATATCCTCATTGCCGCCACAGCCACTGTGACCTTATTTACTTATTTATGAAGTCCCTCAAGAACTGAATACCTTCATCCACATTGGTCATATTCTGAAGAGAAAGCCAACCCTCCCTGACCACCAAGCATTGGTACCGGGCACTCATACAATTGACTCCCGCCTCCGTCAATGTCTCCGATAAAATCTACCAGCTTCAATAATACTGTCTTAACTTTTTTAATGGAGAGGGTAGTGTTATGCCCTATACAACCTCGAGAGAATCTCAACAAGCCTTGCAGGCATTACCTCACCACCAGTGACACCACAGGAAACAAAACAGCCTCTCCTGAAAACACCATCATCCTCAGGAAAGCTGACATCACAAACCTATCCCCATCCACTATGTTACTCGCTCTGCCCTCTCAGGTCTCCGATGAATCCCAAACCAGCCTTACTAAACATGTCCTACTACCCTTTATCTCACCATTACCTGAGTCAACAGAGCAAAAAGGACACAACATCAGGTCACAGGTGAAAAAAAAGGAAGACCTTCATGCCCGCAACCCTAAGAATTGAAACGGGACATATAGTTACACCGGCTCAGCACTCGTCAGCTCACCTTCACCAAGGCAAGCTCACTCTATGAAGTATCCTGTAAGGGGTCGATGAGGTATCCTGTCGGTAAAATCCGTGTTGAGGTTTCCTGGCATAGTACCAACACCACTCCACGAGGTATCCTGTGGAGGAGCGACGAGGCATCATGTCGACAAAACCCAAAACTAACATCCTTTTACGGTCCCGTCGAGGCATCCTGACAGGCCCACGAGGTATCCTGTGAGGGGAACAAACTCGCAAAATCAAGCCCAGGTGTCGAAGTATCCTGACATCACAAGGTCACACTCGAGTCATTTTAGCCTCGAGGCGTTCGCCAAACCTGCGAACACGTACCAGATCCAAACAATGTGGTGAGTTATCTCACTGCAGACACCATAGACTTGCAGCATTCCTAATTAGGATCTGTTGACGAGACAGCAAGTAAATACCTTGCGAAACTTCTTCGCTCAATAACACAGTAAGCTCTTTTATCATATATATATTCTGTATATATTGCCACACTAATTGAAATTTAATTAATACAACCTCATATACCATATTCGTGTACTGTTCTAGTGTTAGCCATCTCAGTTGATTGAGGCCTATTCGCTCACTTAAGGTGAACAGGCTGCGCCCCTTTGTGCACCTAAGAATAATAGAGGTATCAACATCTTGAAAAGTAATCCCTTTCTTGATGTTGGTATAATCTGTAAAGTTAAAGGCAAAAACAGAAACATTTAGTTCTATTATTTTGAACTATCCTTCCGAATCTAAGTAATATCACCCGTCTTTGGTTAAAACAAATTAAGTAAGACGTGCCTAAGTTTCATAAGTCTGGCAAAATATTTCCAAATTCACAGTACTGCAAACAATGAAACTAAATTATTAAATTGAAACTAGTAGTAATAAAATTTTTGTCATTGTGTTGTTACCGCAGACTAGTTGTTGATATTACTGGCTATGGATTTGCTGGCCCAGATGTGACTCCTGGTTGGCCAGCTGCCATCCAGTCATCTCACCTGGGTGGCTTACTTCTAATGGTTATGTTGGGTAAAAAACACCATCTGAGGAGGAGCACTTTATTGACGTTTCACAGATAGCTTCTTCAGGTCCCTGGTTATGTTGGTATTGAGGGACTTATGGTTTACCCTACACGAAATAACAGTTATAACTTGATAAGATACGGTTGCACCTGTTCAATAAGCTAGGTAACTCACCTAACAACAGCTCTATAGGGCAAAATCACGGAGCTGAACGCCGTGACAAAACGTATCCTAGAGTACGCCACCCCATTTTACATATTGTATATCCAATGTCGGGGATTTGATACCCTTTGACTGTGAAGAAGAATGACACAACTGCTGAAATAGTGTGGTAGTAAATATTGTACAATAGTTGTCATTAGAATCAAAGGAGCTATAAGCTCTTACCAACTGTGAGAGAGTACTTAAATAATAACACATAATTATATGTTGGAATATCTAATAAGCAAAGCCGAGGAAAAACAATCTTAAACAACTTCAAATTCAATTTAATCTCCAGGATATTGCTGTACATACCTAAACAAAGCTTGACTTAGATAGATATCTTTGTGTTCTATGTTGTTATCCCTTGCTTAATTAAGGTAACAAAAACGAATTCAAGGGCTTGGAAGGAGTTACATGAATTATTACCACAACTATAAAGTTTGTCAGTATTTTATACCAACCGTTAACTGTATTTTTGTGTTCATATGAAAGCACATTCAGTTTTGGAATAACCTCCCTCAATTATGCTATGTGTGTGTGTGTGTGTGTGTGACAAAATGGGACAATGCCTGTATAGGGTGCCCCATATATAGCACGAAATGTTTGCCAAATTTAAGGTAGTGGAATCACACCCTGTTTGAAGTCAAAGCAAGAGGAAAATGATTTCGAGAATAAGGAGTTATAATTAGATATTTGATACCTAAAGAAAGGCTTACTTGAACACCCACGGTGGGAATTAAACAATGTTTTGCATTTGTTGAATTATAGGAACCATATTGTACAACTATACGTGATTTTAGAGGAGAAGGAGTAATTCTTGTTACATTTGAGTTAAGGGCCTTTCACACATTTGACTAGTTGAGACTCATGATGGAGTCGGCACTATAGTCGGGAAAGGTAGTAGCGAGGCCGCCGTGGACGTGGTACGGTCACACTCACTCAGCAGAACATTTTCAACATGTTCAAAATTTGGGAATTTGGTTGTAGCGGCAAATAAAGGCATAGCGATTAGTAGTTCAGACGAAGATCGGTCAGCATCCATTTGTAGCTATTATTAGGTGGTCGTAGGGGATTATTGGATGGTCATGGTGACCCGGTCTGTCTCATGACCATGAAGAAGAGTACTCACAACTTTTGACAACTTAGATAAAAGGCGCTAATAATAGCCAAAAATAATTGTGGCACATTGGGTCAGAACACATGGGAAACCTTGTTGGGCATAGCCAAGCTACGTGTGCCCACGAGTCTCCACGAATAGTAGCTACAAGTTGTCAAACCCGAGCGACAATTGAATACAAGTAAGAAAAGAGTGGGCACAGACACTACGAACCAACAAGAGTCGACATTCAATTGCATTGTTTACTCACATGTTTGCTATGAGTAGGTACGAGTTGGTAACAATACGCCAAGATCTTAGGGCAGGACAATACCTCCTCCACGTATTCTTCAATGATGGCCTAGCAGATATTGGAAACAATGAGTGATATTTTGTTATGGGCCATTCTGAAGCAATATTGCAAAAAATTGAGTCCTGCCACAGCTGAGAGGTTAATATCCATGTGGAGGACATTTTTAAGCCATGTGTGTCCTCCAATTCCAGCTCTTTCATAAATTGCTTATACTGTCCAAACAGTAGAAGTCTCAGCAGCCATGACCTGCTCCACAGGTCTCTCCTCCTCTGCCGTTTGTTTTACTTCTATCCATGATTAATCTGTATTGCCACATCAAGATCTGCTGCTTCAGTTTCCAATTCCACCTGCAGCTTCCGTAGTTCCAATTGGCACCGCCATTGTAGGGTCCAGGTATGCACCAGGTAGATGTTCCGGGGTTGTAGGGTGACTTTAGTGTGACAAGGCTTGCTGATCCGTTCCATGCTCCTCATGCCACCCGGGAAATTCTTTCATTAACATTCACAACATGGTTGTACCTATTTGTTGTTCATTGTAGCTCCGTCGTAGGTGCGTTGTAGGTACATCGTGGAAATTCATGGGCCGTTTTTGACCAATATATTTTGAATTTCATTAGACGCATGGCGACTCGTTAAGACTCGTTGCAGATATGTAAGTCCATCGCCAACTGTCGTAAATCATGCGTAGCTGCCGTCATCGATCACTAAAGTCGAAGCCATTTCTCCCCGACAACACAACGACTTTCCAGGTTTTTGGACTCATAGTGGAACTTGCGAATGTGTGAAAGCCTGTTTAGAAATTATACAAGAAGGACAAATTTTAAAAATGCTCAAGGGGAAATAATAAAAAAAAGTATATCAATCAAAACAATTATTCAAACGGAAAACTTCTTACATTTATAGCGGATCTAGGACTTCTTGCGTACCCTGAATTTAATAAAGGTTTGCTGCATCATCTCCAAAATGGGTAAAGTTGTTTATTAATTATCAGTCGTTCCCTTCCAATCTTGAACAAGGATTCCTACAATGGTAAACAAATTACTGTAGGCCTACTAACCAAATTTACCTAAAATACATCCAATTATTATCAAAATATTCTGTGACCACATGAAGAGGGATGGTGGAGTGATAGGCCTACAATTACCTTGCGCTACACTACCCTACCGACGACATGAAGGGTACTAAAGCATGGTGCACACATAGACGAGTCGGTGCCCGAGTCCAACACGAGTGATCAAATTTTACTATTCGGCAATGACTCGTCAATACTCTGCAACACTCGTGTAGACTCGTGTTACACTCGTGTATACTCTCCGTGTATCGGGGTGTGTCCTGGGTACTCGCCACATGGCCCAAAAATGTCATACATGCATGAAATTTCTTGTCTCCATCACGAGTCCGAAGGACAAACATGTAGACTCGTGTTGACTCTTGTTGATTCTTCGTGACTCGTGTTGACTCTTGCTGATCTCTGCACAATTCTTTGTGACTCGTGTTGACTCTTGTTACACTCTTGGGTGAATCAGGCACCTGCACAATAGGGGCCACTCTTGGGAGCACTCATTATGACTCTTGTTACACTCTTGTTGACTCTTGTTACACTCATGTTGACTCTTGTTACACTCTTGTTGACTCGTGTTGACTTGTACCGACTCTTTGTTTTCGTACCCTGGAATTTGACCGTTATTTTTCAAATTTATGCCACTCATGTTGGGTTCGTGTTACACTTGTGATGACTCTCTGTTACTCGTGCGGACTCTTGAATGAACACGTGTTGACTCGTATTGACTCGTGTTACACTCGTGTTGACTCGGGATCGGTTACTACTCGTGTAGTAATCGGACTCCAGCAACGCCGATAATCGACGAGTGTCACTCGTGTTGGACTCGGGCACCGACTCGTCTATGTGTGAACCATGCTTCAATCTCATAACGAAAGAATATACCAAACCAGGAACAAGGTGAGGCAAATATTATATTAGTATGAAACTGAGTCGTGCGAATAAGGATAACAAAAAGGCAATGCAGGAATGTAAATGAGAAAAGTAATTGGAAAAGCAGTACAAATATTAATTATTAATATCAGTTAGAAACAGTTTTTCAGGATATAATTAGTTCGGTCATTTATCATTGCAGTGAGTAAAGAAGAAACAAAATGTGAATTGTTCTATACATATCACTGTTACATTGTAAACATTCAGGAAGTTTTGTTTTAATCAAGTGTTAATAATATATTTCCTTGTTATCTTTGAGAAGTCAAATAAAATGTCTTTAAAATTATCTTCACTCCTCCTACCTTGAAATATTATGAATAAATATCCTCCTCGATAAATAACTCAGCTATTTTGAGATTTCATGAAGATTATAATTTATGTAAACGACATAAATATGATACAGCAACATTATAGTTTATAATATATAATTATATAATATAATAATATATATATATATATATATATATATATATATATATATATATATATATATATATATATATATATATATATACTGTATATATATATATATATATATATATATATATATATATATATATATATATATATAGTAACGAAGTAAGGGGGAAAAGTGAACTGAGTGAGAAGTTTACATTTAGTGTTTAGCTCCAGCAGGGCTCTGTGTCATGCCGCTTCCTCTTTGTTATGGTTCTGGAGGAACTATCTACATATTTTACAACTGGGCTTCCTTGGCCATTGTTATACGCAGATGACCTAGATCTTATTGTAGATAATGTGCAGAATGCCAAAGCCAAATTAAAAAGGAGGGAGGGCAGGATAAGTAAAGGATTAAGAGTTAATATACTGTAATTATAACCAAGGTTATGCACAGTGGCTTAGGATGTGGAAATGTAGAAGCACGTGGTGCATATCCAAGTTATGTATGCAAAAAAAGGGTGGGTATGAACTCAATTCAGCATAAGTGTATGTCGTTGCTGGGTACACCATGGGAAGAAGCGTTGTACAAGAATAAAAGGATCTCTGCCAAATAATAAGTCTGAAGTTGAGAAATGTGTTTGCATAGCATGTATAGGGGAGCTCACATTGAATGACCGGCTTGAGAGTGTGAACTTTGGCAATGAGTTGCTGGAGCTGGTAGACAAGTTTTGCTAACTGGGAGATACCTTCTCTGCCGGTGGTGGGGCCAAGGCCGCCTGTATCACCAGAATTAGATGTGGCTGGGGAAAGTTCAGAGAACTGCTGTCAATTCTAAATTATGAGAAGACTTCCACTCTTCTTGAAGTGAAAGGTTTGTGCTTCATTTATTATTAGCGCAATGACTTATGATTGAAACTGCACACTGTATATGTATTAATTAATAATAAATTGAGAAATCAATTGCTAAGGCATAACATTTTCCGCCAGGTGAAAACACAAACATGCTGCTTTTTGAAGGGTAAGAACTAAGGACGGACTAACATGGAAAGTTTCGAAAAAGGTTTGTCAACCTTAACCATATCAGTGTACAGTACATATTTGTTATGTTTTGTTTATTATATTTTAGGTATCATTAGCCTGTTCTATTTAGCTTAGGAAGGATTTTTGGAGGATAGAGGGTTAATTGGGATATACTCTGCACATTTGATTCCTGAACGTCTTTTCAGAACTTTAAAATCGTCTAATGTTAGCCAAAATAATGTGAAAAAGCGTCCTCGACCAGTGAAAGGATTAAGGTCTGGCTGTGACTTGACCTCTGAACCTACAGTACATCAGCTTGGCTACACTCAGGAAGGCAACGGTTACCCACGACATCCTAGTGGTCGAGGTAATCTCATCAACATGTGAGACGAACACTATAACGGTGTATATTAGTTTTATAAATATTATTATTATAATAATTATTATTAGTAGTAGTACTAGTATTATTATTATGGTATTATTATTGTTATTTTTATTATGTTATTATTATTATTATTATTATCATTATTATTTTTATTATTATAATATTATTATCATCATAATTATTATTATTAGCATTAGTATGTGAGACAGCACCAAGAACCAGTTGTTTAATTCGTTAATAATTTTGTAAATAATGTAGTAATGTGATGAAATCAAATTTACCAGACACGAATATTTTGACTAATATATACAAATATACAACTGTCGACATACAGCATCGTTAATATTCTGTTTTTAAACAGTACATTCATGTTCACAACTCATTCAAAATTACCTAATAAATTATATACTTTAATTAACTATGATCAAATTAAGTTTTCCTTGCATATTAACCCTTCCAGTATACGATGACGTTTGTTCCACTTCATTCTGGGTAACATCAAACGAGTTTACATAGCTTTGGGCGACCCTCTAGGAATCAAAGGGCAAAGTCTAACTCAACCCTTTGATTTTAAACATTCCTTCCTAAACTAAATATAATCGTCTATTGCCAGAATAAAAATAGGAAGACATGAAGGAGTAATAACAGAAACATCTGAAATACAAAGAGTCTTACTTACAATAGATTTGATATATATTCATCTTCGCTCAACATGACAACACCATCAGTATGAAGACATAATTCTTAATTATATTTGACCTTACATTAAATAATTATATTAATCTTAACTAGGACCTGTATTACCCACAGGGTTAATTGACAGTTAGAGGGCCTTCCTACACTGTACACAAAATATAATAACGAACATAATAGACTAAAGGAAGCAATCTTCGCACCGAAGGGGTTAACAAAGCAAATTTTGACATACCGCACTTTATTGAGCCTATTAACCTAAAGGGTTGTAAAGATGAAGTGGTGTTCCCGGCAGCACATTTACTAGCAAGCACCCACATTACCGACACCTTGAGCCCCACCTCCAATATCCTGCACTATCATAATGCTGTGTAAGTCTGGCAGTTCCTGTTATCAGACCTCTAGACCCGACCACGTTTTCTCCCTACAACTGAGTTCGCTCGTTTGATACAGTTACTCACAAAAGTTCATGGGCGCGTACGTTTTGTATTCATAGTGCTCATACACGTAGAAGTACGGGCCATAATAAGCATGAATTAGGTTGTACTCTATTATAACGTATATTATAATGGCTTACTATTTAATTTCAAATTATAGGCTACAGTATATGGAAATAAAACTAACGTGATTACATTACAAGAATAATTTGTTATAATACCGTTAGTTGATCATATGCATTATGTATTGATACACCTCGACATTTTTGAGCTTTTCGTATAAATGACAGGAATAGGGAAGGACATAAATAGAGTATAATGAAGTATCGTATCAATTCTTCAAATAAACATCAATAAATCTGTTATTGCCATCTTCATTTCCCGTGGTGATTAATTGAATATTAAGCATAAAACAAAGCCGCACATTCAACGCATCGCCCCATTAAGATAAAGAAATCTGCAGAGGAGTTTGTTGTGACTATATATCGTATTGTGCCATATATACTTCATTATATACAATCCAGGAAAATAATGTGTAAAAATGGCAAAATACGTACAACCCCAGACGGAAAGGAGGGTACTTTTTATTGTTTTCCTCAGTTTAAGCCCACATTCTTGTAAAGAAAATTAATGGAGAACATGTTAGTCGTCTAAGATGAAACAAGGTATCAATATTTAAAAAAACACATCAACAAATCTTGTATAGCTTTATTTTTTCCGTAATTATGAGTTGAATATGCAGTTTTCTTTTAAGTATTCAACTCATCTTCATGAGAAAAGAAAGAACGATAAATTGGAGTTATTGGAGTCCCTCTGAAGTATTGATAGCATGCGTCATCATACACTTCATAGAGTATTCCCTTTCCATATCTTGGTTTCTAATTTTTGTATTTCATACATGTATTTAACAGTTTTATATATATGTATTATATATATACCGGTATATATATATATATATATATACAGTATATATATATATATATATATATATATATATATATATATATATATATATATATATATATATAGAGAGAGAGAGAGAGAGAGAGAGAGAGTCGGAAACAGTGCTAGGTTACTATTATAAATGACCCCAGGGGGTAAGGGGCCCTTCATCTAATGACTTGGTGGGGCAATACTGTGGCGGGACTTTATTGTACTACAGTACACTCCAACTACTGAAAGGCAACCCCGTCTGAGCGCATAATTACTAGGTCTCTGAAGTCATCAAATACTTTCAAAGTGCGGCCTCTACATATCTGAATTGTTCGACAGATAATGAACAATTGTTTGCACAAGTAGCTGATACGCTACCTTATGTGAAACTTAAGGTTGTGAACTTTGATTTAAGGTATACAATGACTATGTTTATATGGCTCAAGGAAATGTATGAAAGCTTTATAATTATGAGCGTGTCAAAGTGGCTCAGCAAGGCAATTGTATAATTGCCAAGTCATGACCCTGGGTCAAGTACTGTGGAGAGCTAGCCATATATAACCAGTTTAGTTGGTTATTATATAGTATTAATGAAATCAAATGGTTTCACCCACTAATAACAACAATATTACAATAGGGTAAACTCATCAAACTATAATATATACAGTATATTTGGGAGAACGTTCAATCATGTCACTCCTTCAAAGCAGTCATCCCAGGTTCATGTCTTAGCAACTGAACAACGAATTCTTTACCGTTACTGTACCTACTGGCTTTCCTTGGTTGCATTTAAAATGATGTCGGTAGCCGGTAGCCAAGGCGGCGCGGCGCGATAGATGGTAATAGAAAGGAGTGTTCGCACCAGACATTTTCGGCGAATTGTAAGCGGCGAGTTAATGATTCTGGCAATATCTCAGATCCCTGTTGCATTTATCATGAATAAATAGACTGATTTATATAATTATTGCTGGCTGAAATATTATACAACTTACATTATTAAGGGAAGGCAGACCGTTCCTTTGCTCTATTAATTCATTTATTCATATATTTTTTTAGTTTCCTCCCTAGACCTCCATCAAGCTTAGAAAAACACCCCCTAGACCCCCTTTCAAGATAAATGTGTACATTTTTCGGTAGAAAAATGTCCCTCTTAAAATTGCAGGTTCGCTATCGCTCGCCAGGAAATAATGGACACCTAAATGGCACGAAAGGTCTTAAAATTGACAACGAAATGGGGCGAAAGGTCATAAAATCCCCAAACTAATGGAACCAACGTCTTAAAATCTCAAAACTAGTGGGGCTAAACATTAGGGAGAAGGGGGTCTAGAAAAAGAGTCTGCCTCCCCTTAAGCTTCCAGACCAGAGCTGCTGGTGATCAAAGGTGGTGGTGAGGGTGGTGGTGGTGTGACCTTACCTTAACCTGTTGTCTGTCTCACCCTCCCTCACTGTGGCCAACCCGCCGTCCAGTACTCGCACACCGACTTTCACTTAAGGCCTTTTTTTATCTCCTCCTTTTCTCTCTTCCCCTGGCTTCTATCCAGTAGGCCCCATTCAGCCAACTGTTTTAAGACGTTTATCTCCATCCAGGTGTCGATTTCTTCTTGGCGAGCGATAGCGAGCTAGCATTGTATGGAGAAATCCGGCTTCGCCGGAGAAATTTTTCTATCGAAAAATTTACAAATTTAACTTGCTGTCCAAACAAAAATATATATATGCTGGCTCGCTACCACTCGCCAGGAAAATATTGACACCTGGATGGGGGTAAACGTCTTAAAACAGTAGGCTGAATGGGGCCGAATGGATACAAACCAAAGAGAGAGGGAGAGAAAGAGAAAAAAGCGAGGTGGGCTCCCTTAACCCCTTCAAGACTTGAGGACGCCTTTGTAATTATATTCTGGCTAGCTTTAGGCGATTTTATTCGGCTTAATTAAGAAGGACCTCTAATAATTAACAGGTTTGACTCGATCTCAATTAACTTTCTCACTTCCTTAGATCCTTCCTTAACTGAATACAATCGTCTAATGATAACCAGATCACATGAAGAAAGGCGTCCACCGCCCATGAGAGGGTTAATCCCTTCTTTACCGGTGATGCCATTTTCATTATTTTCTGGCAACTATTAGACAATCTTATTCAGCTTAGGAAGGATGTCTGCCCATTGAAAAGCTACAGACTATCTCAATTAATATTTTTAGCTACCCTATATACTTCCTAAGCTACATAAAATCGTCTAAATGTAGCTGAAATCAAATACAAAAGACGTCACCGGTACAGAAAGGGTTAACCCCTTTAGTATACAATGAACCTATTCTGCCTTTCGTGTTGCCTTCATTGACCGATTGTATTCTGCTTAAGGGGACATGGTCTGTTGTTCTGGTCACCCTTCTTCCTCATGCTTACCCCCAATAGTTTTCAGATTTTATGACGTTCGGCCCATTAGTTTGGCGATTTTAATACCTTTTGCCCCATTTCGTTGTCAATTTTAAGACTTTTCGTACCATTTAGATGTCGATGTTTTCCTGGCGAGCGATAGCGATCCTATAATCTTAAGAGAAATCGGCCTTCGGCCGGGACATTTTTCTACCAAAAATGTACAAATTAATCTAGAAGGGGGATCTGATGGATGTTGTTTTTAAAGTTTGATGGAGGTCTAGGGAGGAAACTAAAGAAAATAGTAAATACATGAACAAATCTACCAAAAAGTGAACCATCCCCCCCCACCCACCCCCCTTAGGTATATGGCGACTATTTCCAATGTATTCAGGCTAACATTACACGATGCTATGCAGCTTATGTAATTAAAAGGGTATAAACTATCACAATTAGCTTTCAGAATCCTATGGAACCTTCCTAAGCTGCATACAATTATCTAAATATAGCTAACATAACATTAAAAACACGTCCCCTGTAGTGAAAGGGTTAAGAGACATATATACCACAGGTCTTCCATAATAACATTGCCTAAATGGCTTAATGTTAGCCAGAATATATGGCACACAAAGCGTCTAAATACTGACAGAGTTAACCACATTGGCAATGTTTACATTGTATCATTGGGTCCAGATACTCAAAAACATTTACTACTATCCATTTTAACCATTATAGTATTTCATGGCAAATTCCTTCCTTTGCCTCTGGCTGTTACTAGCTGATTTGATTAAGATTAGAGAGGAAATGTGGGAGTGAATGGATTAATTGAGATTTAATCTATTCCGTTCATTGGTGCTGAATAAAACCGCCTACACTGTAGTGAAATATTAGTTGTAATAAAAGGATACAGATAATAAAGTGACTCAATCGTGTATGTGTTGTACTTTGAATAAACAAACCGACTAGGCTAACACTGAATATGTGTACCCCTTTTGTAAGATTTAAGCGTTCACATTTTACAATATTTTGTTAACAAGAAGAGATGCCAAGGTACTTAAAGGTTTAACCTTATCTAGTGTGAGCAAGGCATTTTTGACCCACCCTATTTCACTTCATTGCTCTTGAAATTTTCAGACATTTCACCCCACTTGTCTGGTGATTTTAATACGTTTCCCCCAATCCAGGTGCCGATATATTCTAGGTGAGTGATGGCGAGCCTGTAGTTTAGGAGAAACCGGCCTTCTATCGGAACATTTGTTCTGCCTAAAAAGTTACAGTACATGTCTAGCTTGTATTTGGGGAGGGATAGTTGTGCGTGTGTGTTTGATTTATTTATTTATTTATTTATTTATTTATTTATTCATTCATGTTTTACCTTGTTGGGGGCATGGAGAAGTGGAGGATTTGTTTTCTTAGTCTAGGGGGTAAACTTTAAATAATGATATTGCTCAAAAAATACAGAAGCAATCAAAACCCTCAATCATAGTTAAATATAATCAAACGAGCCCCAAGCCGTCGCACCAGATAATAACGACCGTCATATCTTGTCATATGACAACATATTTCACGTGCCAGCAATACACAAGCACGTCATAACTTTCGACAGTATAGTACATTATGTCTTTCTAATTCATATATAGTCACTCGACGGTAAATTGGCATGTCCCCTTCTTGATTATGCAGCTACTGAGACGATTTTCTAGCGTGCGTAATATGAATGTTAATTGTTAAAATGTGGCATTAATATAGCGCGGTACAGAGACATAGTAATATCATATTCAGTAAATATCAAGGAATACAACTTTATGACCGCTTTTGATTATCCAGACACTGTACACTCGGTGGCAAAAGTCTTGTTACCTCCCCTGCCTCGCCGTGACTCGCGATGTTCATGGACTCTAGAATGCTAGGTGCACAAACGTGATTATTTCTACCAACACATGGCAAACTGCGAGTTGTGTGGTTGTGAGCAACGAGATTGGAGCCATGAGGGGTAAGCCAGCGAGAAGAGTGATACCTGGAAATGGCCAATTCGCCTTTTCAGATGCCATATTTTTGCACTTTCGTTGTTGTTGTTGCCGAACTCACGCCGCGTTCCTACCCTTGATGGCGTTAGTGTCCATCTGCATCGTCTGCATGTCATCGGCTTAGCTGTATAACTCGGCTATGCATAACTTTTGCACACACAGGAGTATGGATTTCCAAATAAATTACATATCGTAAATATATTAATAAATTATGTTATGTGACGAAAAAATTAACGCTTACAAATAACAACCATTCATTTCAGCAGATGTACTCACGGAGGTAAGGCTAATGTTGGGTGTCAGTTATATTTTCCTATATCTCGCCTGAAGAGGGATTAATGCTGGTCCTTATGTCCCACCGAAATCAAGGCCTTCTTTTGGATTTATATATGAGGAAACAAACAACCCTATAATTATCGGTTCCCTAAAGCACGTGAAAGGTAGATAGTAATTTGTTGAAGGCAGGCAATGTAAACATTAGGTTAATCACGAAATACTCAGACAGGGCGACGTATATTATCTGAGTTTTCAGTATTTTTTCTTATATCTCACTGCTCTGTATTAAGGTTAACCAAGTTTACCTAATACTCTTTATTTGTATCCACAGATCGGTGTAACTTGTGGATTTGTGCCACAAGGGCATCCAGTGTTCAGCTGAGAAGTGTTCATATATCATATTTCAATAATCTAATCTAAATAAATAGAACAATAATGTATTATGTGTTATTATTCTTAACCATGTTATAATAGGGCTCCGATATGACACTACTTTTAATGACGTGTTAAATTAAATATATAGAATAATAATGCAGTCTCTTGTGGGTTGTAAAGTAATAAATACGTATAGATGTGTGCTCACAGCTATTTAGGGTATGTTTCGTGATTATATATTCCCATTACACACATTATAAGTACATTATAAAGTAATCGTTTTGGTTCATTTCAATCGTTCCATGTGAGGAAATTAATTATAACCAAATTTCTTCTCTTACCTCGCTGAATATCTAAGGACGAAATACACAATTAATAAATGTCAAGTTTAAAGATAATCACCCAAGCTTTGGTTATTACTTATCTGCACTCTTGATATAATATGAGTTAATTTGATTATAGGTGCATAAATTATAACATCAGTCGGTTCAGGGATATTTCGTAGCGAGGCCGTTTTATATGATCTGTGCCTCATGAATATTCTTTCCTCTCACTTAAACATTGGGCTACCATAGTGCGGTGGAAATATGAACATGATTAGATAAATATCCATTATTCGAGCATGGATAATAAGTCGTAGGCGTGTGCATAAACCTTTAACCGTCTTGGTGGTGTAATGGTTAAGGTGTCTACAAATCTGTGTGTGATAACCCGGGTTCGAATCCTGATGGATCACATAATTATATGCTTTCATTAATTTCATTGGAGGTGTTTGGTGTAGTGGTGAAATTAATAAAAAATAGATTATCGCAATACTCTGATGTAAACCAACTCAACCCAATACAATTTCAATATAATGTTACTGGTCGCTTTATATGAATATTTTATTTCATTGGTCACTACAATACATACTCTGTCAGTCCGATATTACGTTTTTGCTGTTAATTTTGAATATCCTAATAGCGAATAACCATTTCTAATTGATGTTAATGTTTTCACTCATCTTATAATCATTTATAAATAGAAAGTCTTTGTAAATGCCATATTCATATGCATAGAATCAACCTGAGCAACGTTTGATAATCATATAACTGCGAAAATTTAGTTTCGACCAGAGTATAGGCCTAGTATCGTATATATCATGGTACAGTAATAGACTTAGTAAAAGTAATGAAACAAGTTGGTAAATATATCCATAAGCAACAAACAATAGTACTATAATTTATTACGTTATATAACGGTGGCGACTCAGACATTAGTGAAGTGTGTATGTTGTGGTTGCTTAGCCTAACAATCAATATTCAATACAGTAGCTGTGTGAAGTATAAAGACAAATCCCCTAGATTTTGTTCAGCAATATTAGTACCGCGTCCATCCACTAGATGGCGTTGGTCGCAGCCTCAAATCGATGCCAGACACCGCTATCTATGTTATAATTTTTGTTTAATGGAAGGCATGGGAAGTTTCCTATCTCCCTTCTACTGTCTCTGGTTGTGAGGGCGGAGGGTTATGGGGGAGTGGAGGGGTTGGATCTGTTGGGGGATATAGGGGGACTGAGGAAAGAGTGAATCTTGTATAGTTTGATCTTTTATTACTAGATATATTTTAGCATTTTATTGAATAGTTATCCATCATGTAAATCAGGTGGAAGTAAACCGGGATGTAACGTCTGCATTCACTTAATTAAATTTCAATGATGTTATGATTTTAGTTTTAGTTTTAGAATACTGTATGGGTAGCATGTCCATTTACAACAATTTGTTTAAGACTTGCTCATTATTATCATTATTAGTAATATTACATATTATTATCATTGCTAAATATTGGCATTATCATTATTAATAATATATATATATTATAATTATATGTATAATAATAATAATAATAACTGTCATTAGGTGCAATAGTACTGTATTCATCACATTACTTCTTTCTGTCTGGTGGCTATATCCATAACCCTGATCAAGCCACCTACCATGATTATAAGCGTTAACCACCGATCCATTGCTTTTTTTATTTAAGAATATCTATGGAACTACAAATTCGCTATTCCGGGATTTGTGCCTTACGATTTGTTGTTCTGTTGCCTCTACCTGCCTCAGGGGCCCTTACAGTTGGTCGGGCAATTCCTACTTTTGTAATTTCTTAAGTTTAATTGTTCTCCGCTATAATATTTCCCCATTCCACAAAATTGTTTACCTGTTCGTCATAGCCCAAAAGGTTGGCCGAGGGATCACTACCTATTGCAATCATCATCTATTTAGAACAGTAATGAGTTTATAATTTCCATGTCCAAAGAATCACACACCCCTTCTTCTTCTTCTTCTTGTAGAGTAGGTAAACAAAGTTGCGGAATGAGGACTCTCAACATTTTATGGGGGAGGGAATTTAATATCTACGCAATTACAAAAGTAGACCTTGTCCGCGCAAGACCTACTCTTTTAACTATGGGGGAGACACTTGGTACAGGCAGTTTTGCCTCTTGTCTCCTTCATACACATATAAACAAAAAACTGTGAGGTTTGAGTAAGGTAAAAGCAAAATATGTTAATGATCGAGAAGTTGTAGTTCTGTTGTCGTGTCTTTATAATAAAACAAAAATCTGACGTGGGTATATATATATATATATATATATATATATATATATATATATATATATATATATACAGGGTGTTTCAAAAACGTTCTCATAAATTTCAGGACATATTCGTCAGACAAAACTAAGACTATTAGTCTTTGACCTTCAGTGTGAGAAAATATAATTTCGGAGATAATGCACATTCCAAGTTAAAGATAAATACAAGAAAAACAGTGTTGGGGGTGAAAACAAAAACAATAAATTCTACCTATGAACATTATTTATGCACGATACATACCCTAGTCAAGATAATAACATCACGTTTTATGCCGTGGTAATATTTGGTTAATAATATGGTAATTGTTATGGTGATTGTTAGGACAATGACTTTAATGTCTCTCATACTTTAGAGAACATACATCTTGTATGTTCTGTCAGTTGAAGTAATTGCTAGGTGAAACTTTATCCTGCGTCGGGTCCTCATGATGCAATGGCGCTCGCGAAACTTTAGTGTACGAAACTGAGTGAAATATATTGTACCCTTTTAAAATCCCAAATCTTAACTTATTCCCCCTCAAAGTGTCTTGATAATTTCATTAAGTATCGTTTGCTTCAGTTGTGTATTTTACCAAAGTATAAGCGCGGATACATAATTATCATTTAGTATTAATACAATATCTATCATGCTTTGAACTTCGTGATCACACTTGAGTAGGAACACTATGACATTGAGGGTAATTGTGTAAGATGGTCTTACTTTCGTACTGCGAGTAAATCTTTAAGTATGAGTACATTTGTTTCATGACTCAAATGCCGAGACGCAGGATAAGTTACAATAACCGAGTGAACACACTGCCTTCCTGTTTTCCACATGTAGGAATGTGTTCGTCGGAAGTAAACGAACATAAACAACATGTAAGGTTCCAGTTCTTAAGGCCCGGGACGTACCACTTTCGCGTTCCTTCGCCCTATACTCTGTCTCGTCTAGTAGGTAAATTTCACAAGGGAAGGAGGATTCCTAGCCCCCTGCCCCCAGAAGGAAAGATTAAGACAGTCACAGTGACAGACAGAAACGGCTAAGATTGGGTAGAGGATGCCAAACCTCACTCTGGATAGCACCAGCCCTCACTCACCTGTATATACAGTATATATATATATATATATATATATATATATTACATTATATTATATATATTATTGTATTGTTTATTTTATTTTTTTACAGGAAAGTTGCTCTGATTCCAGATTTTCAGTGAATAATCAAGTACCGGTACTAAACTAATACTGAACTTGAGCAAGCCTATTCAGAGGTACAAATTATTTCTTACTATTATGTAAAGTTCTGTATTGTGTGACACATAGTTCAGCCATAATACAAAAACATGGAATACAAATATATAAATAGTAAGCAAGCCTTGAATATACACCACATTCATAATTCAAACAATCATAGTAAAATAATGTGCAATCAGTTCGGCAACCTTATGTCCATATTTATGGAGAGTAAGTGAAACATTAAGAATTTTATCGGCGCATGGTGTTACATTTCCCTGTCGAAATTTATTCTTTACTTACCCATTAAAGCCGAATGTGATAAAGACCTCTAGGCCTATTTAGATGTCGTTTGTATTTACTAGGAAAATACGACAAAAGAGGTACTTTCTAGGCTAATTACATTGATCTAACAGTAGCCACTCTCACCGCACTGACAATATAAAAAAGGAAGAACAAAAATATAAAGGTCATTTGATGGAAGGGTCTAATCCAGTGTCCCTGATACCAATTTCACGGTTGACTGTAAGAGGTGATTTAGGGAATGAAACGGCGCTCCTTAAAAAAGAGAAGGTAGTCAGTGGGGGTGATTTTCCACCAGTTACCGATTATCATGGATATCTTAGAGGAGAGTGTGGCGCCTCAAACTATACCTCTCTTCTCACCAGTCATGCAGGCAGGGAGGCCGGGCTGGGAACATGTACCGTCATATAAGCCACCTATTAATGCCCTTTTGAATCCTTTACCTGTTTAAATGAACTTAAAAAAAGGATAAACTATATTCATAATTGATAAAAAAAACATTTATGCAGTTAGACAAAGCTTTAAGTATCTCTAGGTAGTATTACAGTTTAAGTGTGAACAAAGTCGACAGTGATTATTGCTCAATGAAGCACACTGGCCCTCCTCCACAAAATATATAATCCAAAATATACAATCTTCACTGTTTGAAATATAGGAAATATAGTATGACGACTACAGCAAGACCCCTCTCTCTCCCCTCCACACCTGCACCCTCAACAGGTCCATCTCCCTCCTCCCCAAGAGCTTAGGGTAAGTCAGAGGAGAAAACCAGCCATACTGAAGGAGTGGAAACAGAGATCCCCACGATCTGCCTTGTATGATCCCTGAAGAAGTGTCCGCCCTTTCCCTAAGTCTATAAATAGTCCCTCCTCTCTGCCACCCTGCTTTCGATTCCCTATGTGTGGCCCTACTGCAAATGCCCTATGTGTGGACCTACTGCAGATGCCCTTGTGTGTGGCCCTACTGTAGATGCCCCTGTGTGTGGCCCTACTGTAGATGCCCTTGTGTGTGGCCCTACTGTAGATGCCCTTATGTGTGGCCCTACTGTAGATGCCCTTGTGTGTGGCCCTACTGTAGATGCCCTTGTGTGTGGCCCTACTGTAGATGCCCTTGTGTGTGGCCCTACTGTAAATGCCCTTGTATGTGGCCCTACTGCAGATGCCCTTGTGTGTGGCCCTACTGTAGATACCCTTGTGTGTGGCCCTACTGCAGATGCCTTTGTGTGTGGCCCTACTGTAGATGCCCCTGTGTGTAGCCCTACTGTAGATGGCCTTGTGTGTGGCCCTACTGTAGATGCCCTTGTGTGTGGCCCTACTGTAGATGGCCTTGTGTGTGGCCCTACTGTAGATGCCCTATGTGTGGCCCTACTGCATATGCCCTTTGTGTGGCCTTATTGTAGATGCCCTATGTGTGTGGCCCTACTGCAGATGCCCTATGTGTGACTTTACTGCAGATGACCTTGTGTGTGGCCCTAATGTTGATGCCCTTGTTTGTGGCCCTACTGTAGATGCCCTTGTGTGTGGCCCTACTGTAGATGCCCTTGTGTGTGGCCCTACTGTAGATGCCCTTGTGTGTGGCCCTACTGCAGATGTCCTTGTGTGTGGCCCTACTGTAGATGCCTTTGTGTGTGGCCCTACTGCAGATGCCATTGTGTGTGGCCCTACTGTAGATGCCCTTGTGTGAGGCCCTACTGTAGATTGCCTTATGTGTGGCCCTACCATAGATGCCCTTGTGTGTGGCCCTACCGTAGATGCCCTTGTGTGTGGCCCTACTGTAGATACCCTTGTGTGTGGCCCTACTGCAGATGCCCTTGTGTGTGGCCCTACTGCAGATGCCCTTGTGTGTGGCCCTACTGTAGATACCCTTGTGTGTGGCCCTACTGCAGATGCCTTTGTGTGTGGCCCTACTGTAGATGCCCCTGTGTGTAGCCCTACTGTAGATGGCCTTGTGTGTGGCCCTACTGTAGATGCCCTTGAGTGTGGCCCTACTGTAGATGGCCTTGTGTGTGGCCCTACTGTAGATGCCCTATGTGTGGCCCTACTGCATATGCCCTTTTTGTAGCCTTATTGTAGATGCCCTATGTGTGTGGCCCTACTGCAGATGCCCTATGTGTGGCTTTACTGCAGATGACCTTGTGTGTGGCCCTACTGTAGATGCCCTTGTTTGTGGCCCTACTGTAGATGCCCTTGTGTGTGGCCCTACTGTAGATGCCCTTGTGTGTGGCCCTACTGTAGGTGCCCTTGTGTGTGGCCCTACTGCAGATGTCCTTGTGTGTGGCCCTACTGTAGATGCCTTTGTGTGTGGCCCTACTGCAGATGCCGTTGTGTGTGGCCCTACTGTAGATGCCCATGTGTGAGGCCCTACTGTAGACTGCCTTATGTGTGGCCCTACCATAGATGCCCTTGTGTGTGGCCCTACCGTAGATGTCCTTGTGTGTGGCCCTACTGTAGATACCCTTGTGTGTGGCCCTACTGCAGATGCCCTTGTGTGTGGCCCTACTGTAGATGCCCTTGTGTGTGGCCCTACTGTAAATGCCCTTGTGTGTGGGCCTACTGTAGATGACCTTGTGTGTGGCCCTTCTGCAGATGCCCTTGTGTGTGGCCCTACTGTATATGCCCTTGTGTGTGGCCCTACTGTAGATGCCCTTTGAATGTGGCCCAACTGTAAATGCCCTTGTATGTGGCCCTACTGCAGATGCCCTTGTGTGTGGCCCTACTGTAGATGCCCTTGTGTGTGGCCCTACTGCAGATGGCTTTGTTTGTGGCCTGACTGTAGATGCCCCTGTATGTGGCCGTACTGTAGATGCCCTTGTTTGTGGCCCTACTGTAGATGGCCTTGTGTGTGGCCCTACTATAGATGCCCTATGTGTGGCCGTACTGCATATGCCCTTTGTGTGGCCTTACTGTAGATGCCCTATGTGTGTGGCCCTACTGTAGATGCCCTATGTGTGGCCCTACTGTAGATGCCCTATGTGTGGCCATACTGCACATGCCCTTTGTGTGGCCCTACTGTAGATGCCCTTGTGTGTGGCCCTACTGTAGATACCCTATGTGTGTGGACCTATTGTAGATGCCCTTGTGTGTGGCCCTGCTGTAGATGCCCTATGTGTGTGGCCCAACTGTAGATGCCCTTGTATGTGGCCCTACTGTAGATGCCCTTGTGTGTGGCCCTACTGTAGATGCTCTATGTGTGGCCCTACTGCAGATGCCCTTGTGTGTGGCCCTACTGTAGATGCCCTTGTGTGTGGCCCTTCTGTAGATGCCCTATGTGTGGCCCTACTGTAGATGCCTTTGTGTGTGGCCCTACTGCAGATGCCCTTGTGTGTGGACCTACTGTAGATGCCCTTGTGCGTGGCCCTACTGCAGATGCCCTTGTGTGTGGCCCTACTGCAGATGCCGTTGTGTGTAGCCCTACTGTTGATGCCCTTGTGTATGGCCCTTCTGTAGATGCCCTTGTGTGTGGCCCTTCTGTAGATGCCCTATGTGTGTGGCCATACTGTAGATGCCCTTGTGTGTGGCCCTACTGTAGATACCCTATGTGTGTGGCCCTACTGTAGATGCCCTTGTGTGTGGCCCTTCTGTAGATGCCCTTGTGTGTAGCCCTTCTTTAGATGCCCTTAGTGTGTGGCCCTACTGTAGATGCCCTTGTGTGTGGCCCTTCTGTAGATGCCCTTGTGTGTGGCCCTTCTGTAGAGCCCTTCTTTAGATGCCCTATGTGTGTGGCCATACTGTAGATGCCCTTGTGTGTGGCCCTTCTGTAGATGCCCATGTGTGTGGCCCTTCTGTAGATGCCCTATGTGTGTGGCCATACTGTAGATGCCCTTGTCTGTGGCCCTACTGTAGATGCCCTATGTGTGACCCAAAGGCAGATACCCTTGTGTGTGGCCCAGCTGACGACGAGGTCTCCCTCCGGGAGGCGTACTGTTGTCGAAGTGCCGAGCCTGCCAACGATGCCCTGGTCCTGGAGGGCCGCCCGACCACCTTCGAATTAGATGTTGTTAGAATGGCTAATAGAAGCGTTAGGCGATTGATGGAACACTAATAGACGTGTTGCTATGGCCCTTGTTACAACGTATCTGCTGTTCCTTTAACCCAGATTATGTATATCTTGATCACAAAACCTGGAACTCTGTAAACTCCAGTTCAGCTTAGAATCAACACCAAGCAATTCATTAATTAGTTAAATTGCTTGCTGTTCTCTGAACCAAAGCAATTGCTATTCCCTGAACTAAAGTTGCCAAACAAGGAATTATAACTGATCAGTCAGATAGATACTTGCTGTTCCCTGGCATCAACTAGTGAAAGCTAGCTAGCCCTATAATTAAGGGGGCAGGGGGCTAGGAATCTTCCTCCCCTTGTAAAATCCACCTACTAGACGGGGCAGAGTAAGGGGCGAGGGAACGTGAAAGTGATCCCAGACCAAAAGAATTGGAACTTTAACTGTTGTTTCTGTTCAGGCTCTATCTCGAATCGGCCACCCCCAGCTATGGGATATGTGCCTGAATATACAGGGTGTCCCGCGAGTTTTGTCAAATACTTCCAGATATGAAAGATTAAGTAATTCTAAGCAAAAACCAGCCGTCCGGCTGGCTCAGTTGATAGCGTGCCTGAATCCCATCTTGAAGGTCTAGCGTTCAATCCCCGCTTAGATTGAAAAGTTTTTCTGGGATATAGTCGGCGGTTACCATCTCCCCATGAGCAAGGGGGATGGGTAATGGTCTCTGGTAGACTAAAGAAAGCCAAACGCTTGTGAATCCTCGAAGGAGGAGAACGGGCTCTACATAAGTAACCAGACGATTATTATTATTATTATACACATAGGCTTTTGGGGGCATTGTTTTGTAGTTATGGACCCTTAAAGTCGGCATTTTGGTGTTTTTTGTCATTTCTAACCCTGTTTATCTTCAATAAGATGAGGATAGGACAAAAAAACTATAATGTGTATTATGAAACATGATATCAAAACTTCAAACTGACACCAAAAACTTCCCTACATCGTACATCATATTCCCTTGGCATGGAGTTGAATATTACAAGAAACCAACAAAACTTAATTTTAAGCTCATCGTCACGGAAAGAAGAAAGAAGCTACAGAGGATGTTTTGGTGTTTTCATTAAGCATTGATACCATGCACCATCATACAGCATATAACGTTATCGCTATTCATGTTCATTACTCGGAAAATGGGTTTAAACTGACAGAAAACACCAAAAAATCCTCTGTAGCTCCTTTCTTCTTTCCGCGATGATGAGCTTAAAATTAAGTTTTGTAGGTTTCTTGTAATATTCAGTTTGAAGTATTGATATCATGTTTCATAATACACTCTATAGTTTTTTTTCCTATCCTCATCTTATTGAAGAAAAACAGGGTTAGAAATGACACAAAAAAACCCAAAGTGCCGACTTTAACTACAAAACAATGGCCCAAAAAGCTTATGTGTATAATATAACAGTTTTTACTTAGAATTACTTAATCTTTCATCTCTGGATGTATTTGACAAAACTCGCGGGACACCCTGTATAAATACATACATACATACATAATTAATCAGCTTAGCGAATGTAGAGTTTAGCTGTTGTCAAATCAAAGTGTTAAAGTTAGTCTCTGTTGTTTCCCATTTACCCAGGCAACACAAGAAGATTAAGATATTAACAATCTGTGGTTCTCCGGAATCCAAACCCAATATTAACTATTGCTATTCACGTTCATGAGAGCTCTCACGGCCATGCTTGGTCTAGGTAGAGTAAGAGAATATATTAAGTAAATATGTTATTATTGGTCTAGGTAGAGTAAGAGAATATATTAAGTAAATATGTTATTATTGGTCTAGGTAGAGTAAGAGAATATATTAAGTAAATATGTTATTATTGGTCTAGGTAGAGTAAGAGAATATATTAAGTAAATATGTTATTATTCTCTGAGGTTGCAAGAGGCCCTGATTATGTTACAACTTCATGTTGTAACATTGTATATTGTTGCAGTGTATTGTAGCTTGAATGTTGTGTATCCTTTTATTGTTAGATTCAATAAACTAGTTCTATGTACTGTATATGTTTCCCTTTGTTTGAATTATCCAGCTGCTCGAGCACGATAAAATCCCAACCTCTTATTACTATATATATATTTATAATATATATATATATATATATATATATATATATATATATATATATATATATATGTATATAATATATACAGGGTGGTCCAGACACAATGCACCATAGGGATTTCCCTTGTATTTCATAAGAGGAAAAATACCCTAGTAGCTCATCTGTTTTAATTAATGGATGTATGAGACATGATACTCTAACAAGTCATATTGGCTAGCACAGGCCCTTACTAGCATTGTATTTTGCTTTAAACTTGTTAGAGGATCATGTTTCCCACATCCATCAACTATACCAGATGAGTTACTAGGGTATTTCTCCTCTAATAATATACACGGGAAATCCCTATGGGGCATTGTTTCTGGACCACCCTATATATATATATATATATATACAGTATTCATAGGAGACAAAAAGAAGGTACCTCACACTCGCCATAAGGGAGGAGGTATTCACTGAGAGAGGTTTGAAGAACACTGATTGTTGTAATAGCGACAATATTGACAATATTACGGAATGTAGAAAGAGTTCTTATTAAGCTTTCTGGCTTCTAGCAAAAAAATTATCCAACTATTTTTACTTACTTGTCTTTCCCACTCTAATGGCACCATGGTCACTTCTTCCTGTGATGGACCTGAATGCTTGCTCAAACTTTTGCTAAAAACTCCAATGTGGATGATTCCAGTGCCATTTCTCTTGCTCCACACCTATCTCAATTACATGTGCCTAATATCCTAAACTCTTATAAGAATGTAATTTCTATTATCTCTTGGCTTAATACTAAGGAGGCGTATGGACCAGATGGTGTTCCTCCTGTTTTACTAAAAAAAAAAAAATCTGTGATGACTCTCTGCCTAGGCAAACTCTTTCATCACTGTCTTTCCTTCTTGCTGGAAATGTCCTCACATTCAACCTGTACCAAAGAAGGGTGACTGCTCTCAATCCTACAACTATTGTCCAATTACTCTCATTTCTTGTATCTCTAAAGATTTTAAAACCATTCTTAATTCAAAATTCCTTAAGCATTTGTCTCTGAATACTCAGGAATCACCACATCCGCCGACTCGAGGTCCCTGACCAACCTAAACACGGTAAAAATCCTGTCACCAGCGACCCGGAAACACACTCAAATCCCCTTTCCTCCCACCACCCCCATACCTCCAACCCTTCATTTCACCCCCCCATCCTCTCTACTGTGACGCTCTTGCATAGTAGGCACGTGCGGGCATGCGCGAGTGTCGGCTGCCCAGCCGTTTAGAAACCGGCTGGCGGCAGCCGGCCGGCCGGCTTTTCCTTAGTATATATCCTACGACAATGTAACTAATGTCTGGGATATTCTTATGTTGTGTCACAGCTTCAAGCTGCCCTTATTCTTAACCAACGCATCTTAGTATATTTTATTCTCGATAGTTGATTGTTTCATTATAATATATAAGATGTAAGTCTAGTGAGAGTGGGAGGAGACGAGCGGGAGAGAGAGACCGGCTGGGGGACGTTGCTTCGCGCGGGCGCGGAGAGTCTAGCTTGGGACGAGCCTGATGTTGCCAATTTGATCGCAACGTTAGGCTTAGTTTCGACTCACGCAAGGGGTAGAGGATTTTGACCCGGCAACGGTGTTGAGTGTTGCCAAGCATGGGATGTAATTCTCATGCCTAGGGTGGGGTCCAGACAGATTCAAGACTCAGAGCTCACCTCACTGTCGTACCCTTCGGACCCCCTTGATATCTATTCCTCTCAACCCCACTTAGAAACTTTCTCTCTTACTTTGTATACCTTCTTTCCACTACTTCACCAATCTATTTAATTATCCCATCCCCTTGATAGACCTTATATCTATTATTGTATTAACGACTAGCTCTCAGATAACTAGATAGGATTTTGGGCCTTATGCAGAGATGTAATTGTTAATGAGACCTAGGAAGCTTTTTTGTTGTCTCATATTTGGTGGTTTCATGCTTGCTAGTGTGTTCTTGTGTCAGGCTAGCAGGGGCTAGACCGGAGGGGAGGCTTTTTGCGATCCTTTAAGTAAAGTCTGCTGGTGCGAGTCCTGTGGACCCGCACGACTTTACTAGGATACCCGTGGGAGTCTGGGGGAATTTTCTTGTCTGTGTCCCTGTGTGTCTAGTGTTGTGTTGTGTGAGGGCCCTTGCCTAGTTCACTCAGCACTGCGCTAGCACGTCTTGCTTTTGTTTTAGGGTCGCCAGGAGAGAGTCAGATACTTGGGATCTGAGTCTCTCAAGAGAGCACCCTTTCAATTAGAGTAATTTGGCGCACAGACTTGGGAACGTCCCTAGGCTAGAGCAGGTGGCTCAGCCCGGGTATCCGAAGCCTATATCCTTCCGGCTAGACCTCTGCCGCCTGGCAGATTAACAGCTAGGGGTTTATTATCTCTGCATGCTTGTTATTGTGCCACAGTTTACCGTTTTTGTGAGCATTGTGAGTCAGGGTGTGGCTTAGAGACTCTGTCCGAGCAGGCTTGCCTGACTAAGAGTGAGAAGCACACCTGTATGTGGTTATGTTGCGAGTTGCTGCCTTTATTTAATTATACCTATGCCATTATACACTGTATGGCCTATCACTAGTATTTATTCCTGCTTATGAGTTAAGAGTTCTCTAAATCCGTAACGTACTTTCTTTGCTAAACATCAGATCCTAAAGTAGCCGCATGCAGTTTAGAAACCTGCATCTTGTCTACCTGTACGATGTTTTGAGGACTGTTTGCTTTCACCTTCTTTCACGCAGGGGTGATTAGTTGTATTAATTAACCGAACGTTAAATGTACTTTCTTCTAGTTTGTTCTTAAATTGTTTCTGCAATTTAATTCCGTCATCTATCTTTTCCTTGAAGCTTTAAGTCAACTTAATTGTGTGATCTTTTATATAGCCTGCATGACTATCAGCAGTCTATAGTGCGTGCACCCTGTAACCGAGTCATAGGATACCTCGTTGTCCAGGCAGGACTCTTGACGGTTTAGGGTGGTTTGTTGCCTGGGTTTATAGATAAGGGTTGGATCTAGCGTTTTCCGTTGTTGCTTGTTGCCGCATACCTAGTCCAATAAAAAGAGCCCAGTGTTTATATATCCCAGGACGTAACAAATGGCGACCTTGCATAGGATTTAATGAACAGAGGAATATAGTGGTCATTTGTTTTGAGATTCCTTATGATTAGAGGAATACAGTGGACATAGTCTTTTTTTTGGAGCAACCAATATAACACATTAAAGACTTTAAATAACATTAGTATATACATACTTGCATAGGAGATAAGGCACATTCTATAACCGTGATAATTACTGCAGTACACAAACATGTCTAATACATCAGAACACAGTGGTGAGTCAGGTCACGATACAGGCTCGGAGGGAGAAAGACCTGTGGAGTGGCTAGTCGATAGCGAGGAGGGTGCTAGAAGATTTTTAGAGGTGCCCCTTACCGCTGACAGGGTGTTGAAGCTGAATAAGTATGGCTTAAAGTGTGTGGCAGGTCTTCAGGGTCACCAGGGTTTAAGTGGCATGAGGAAAGATCAGCTGAGGACTTTGATATTGGGTTTAGAAGGGAGAGACCTGGGTGGAGAGGCGACTGGGGGCCCGGTCCCCAGCCCCCCTCCACTCTACCCCCGTATCAAACGTCAGGGTGCCTGAATTTAGTACATACCCCCAAGTTGATGGTCAATGGCAGCGTGGAATTCAATCACAGGGACCCTCTCCATTGAATGCACCTTCCCCTCCTCAAGGGTTGACTCCAGATTTGTTGTTTCGGCTTGAGATGGCCAAGGTTGAGGTCGCTAGAGCTCAGGTTGAGGCTGCCGTATGAGAGGCTGAACTGCAGGCAGAGTCTACTAGGTATCGGGCTGACAGGGAGCTGGAGAGATCTCGAGTGGAGGTAACAGGGCGAAATATTGGGGGAGGTAACAGACATCGGGACCAATCATTGTCGCACCTGCTTAAACTAGTTCCTGTGTTCGATGAATCATGTGTGACTGAGTTTTTTATGCGATTTGAGAAGAAGTGTCAGGAACACCAGTGGCCTTAGGAAAAGTGGGCAGCATTAGTTTCATCAAGACTCCTAGGAAAGGGGCTAAAAGCGTATGATGCACTACTTTTAGAGTCCTGTTTAGTTTATGATGAGCTAAAGAAGGCTGTGCTACGGGCCTATGAGTTACAACCAGAAACTTACCGCTTGAAGTTTCGGGGTGTTACTAAGGGCAAGGATAGTACCTTCCTAGAACACGCCCGGGACTTGTCTGATGCACTACGACATTGGCTGCGTTCTGAGAGGGCAGCTACTTTTGAGGAGTTGAGTGAGCTGGTTCTCTTGGAGCAGTTCTTTAAGTGCACAGGCGGGGACTTAACATTACATATAAAGGACAAAAATCCTAGAACTCTCCAGGAGGCAGCAGAAATGGCTGACCTCCGACTGTCATTAATTCGAGGGTGCGAAGCAGCAGCTAGGAGTGAGTCGGGTACAAAGGATTGTACCCCTCCCCCTCCCAAGAATTTTGATACACATAAATACACAAAACCATGTAGCACTGACAATAAAACTGAACATAAACCAAATACCGTCCCGTATAAGAAGTCTAATGGTACCTCCCACTCCCAAGGGAAACCAAAGAGTAAAGAGTGCTTTGCATGTCACAAGGAGGGTCACTTTGCAAATGCTTGTCCGAACAAGCCACCAAACAAGGTTGTGTCATTGGCCCGCAGCATAGGGGTGTCGCCTATATCTTCTGAGTTTGCCAAGGGTAGTTCGTCAGAGGTTGGGACACAGCCTGTGTTCAAGAGTCCGGAAGGCTCGAACCCTGTCCGCGACGTCTTTGGGGGTCATAGAGGGCATGGTTTTGTGAGGTGGGCTGGCGAAAGGCGAGGAGTTAATCTATTGCGTGATACGGGGGCTTCTCAGACCTTGTTAAAGAACTTTACTGGTAGGCCGATTAACGCTGCTCGGGTGGTGGTAGTTCAGGGGATCAATGCTACGAAGTCCTACCCGCTGGTGCGGATGGAGCTGGAGGTTGGTGGTGTGGCGAAGGAGCTGGATGTCGGAATTGTAGAGGACTTGCCTGTTGGGGGCATCGACCTCCTCCTCGGCAACGACTTTGCGGTGCCTGCTTCTAAGGTTTCACCCTTGGTCGTTGCCGAGAAGGCGGCCGACGTTAGTAGGGAGGAACAGGAGTGGGTTGAGAAGTGTAGCGTACAAACCATGGCGTGTGTTGTGAGGCGTTCTCAGGCATCCGGAGCCTTGCAGCCACCACCTCAGTCTATCAAACCGCGGAGGAAAGGTCACAAGAAAACGGGAAGTGTTGGTCAATTGGAGAGTTTTGAGCCGGCAGTGTTTCTTGGTGACTCATTATTGGCACCTATGTTGGAGTCTGGAGAGGCCCCAGGACCTGTCACAGCTAGTGAGGAGGTAGGGCAGGAAGAGACTCCGAGGCAGCAACGTTAAACACGGAGAGAAAAAAGGGTTGCTCAGTTTAATATTGGGGGAGGACTTGGGTTGCTTCGGAAGCATCTAGACAGGTTGGTTCCCTCAGATATTTGTAAACTGCAGTTGGAGGATCCGGAAGTTCAGAAGTGTGGTAATGGTGCTGTCGAGATCAAACACGAGGACGGGGAAACATGTCATGTGAACCTGTTGGAGGAGTTTGTGAGGCAACCACCTGAGCAGCCTACTGTCCCTGCGTTGGTCTGCAGCGGCCAAGGTGGAGAAGGAGAGGGGGGCAGTAGGGCACAGGTGGAGGAGAGTAGGGATTGTCATGTCTCGGCGGAGCAGTTGGCGGGGGACACGAGTCTGGTGGCTGTGGAAGCGCTAGAGCACCTGCCTGAGCAGCAGTGTGCAGCGCTCCAGCACCAGCTCAGTTCATACCCCACTGGTCGTGCCGAGCCCCTGAGCCTCACAACTCGGGCGGTGCAAGATGTTCCGCGGGCAGGTCACGTGAATGTTGAAAGACCGTTAGCCTCGTTGTTTCGGTGGTTCAAGGTGGGCGACGAGGCTTCGGCATGGTTGCCAGGTCAGGGTCGACCCATGGCTGCCAAGGGTGGTGGTCAAAAGGAGGACTTTGAGCAGATTGGTGAGGTTGGCTGTGGCATAGAAGTGCCCAGTCGTCGCGTAGCCTCCCAATGCTGCTCTAGTCAATTGCAACAGCCCTACCATAGACTGACTGTATCTGGCCATGTCGCTAAAAGCGGTGAAGCTGCGCAGGCAGATGTAGTCGTAAGAAAGGCGGGGGTGTGCATGTACGGTATCGGCGGGGAAGCCTTAGCAATAATGAACTATGGGAGTGACTGCACAGGTGGTACTGATTGTCCCTCTCATGACCTGGCTGTTCTAGGGACGAAGGTGGAGAAGGA
Source organism: Paralithodes platypus (assembly GCA_032716605.1). Taxonomy (NCBI): domain Eukaryota; kingdom Metazoa; phylum Arthropoda; class Malacostraca; order Decapoda; family Lithodidae; genus Paralithodes; species Paralithodes platypus. Next base: position 64,763,485 of record CM064504.1, on the reverse strand, counting down.
GGGAGACTACAGGTTAGAAGCTGCGGTCTCGGCTGGGTTGTGGGAGGGCACTAGGCATGTTGTTCGTGGAGACAGTGCAAGGCAGTTGTTTACTAGGCTATGGCAGTACTTTCGCATGTTTGTTCATTCTCCAGGCCTGATGTACGAAGTAGAATCCGACATGGAGTCTGGAGACAGTGCAAGGTTCAAATTGGCTCCCTACCGTATAAATCCTGCTCGACAGCCTGTGGTGCAAGCAGAGCTGGATTACATGTTGACGAAGGGTCTGAGGGATAAGGAATGTCGTGAGTGGTCATTGCCTGTAACTTTGCAACCGGTGTTAAGTGGCAAGATCAGTGAGTGTGTTGATTGCGAGAGTGTGTGTGCATTATCCCTGACAGACGCCTATACCTTATCGAGAGTTGACGACACCATAGACCGCCTCGGGGCTGCATCGCCTATCACGAAGGTAGAACTAGTGAAAGGTTATTGGCAGGCCCCGTTGCCGGAAAGAGCAAAGAGAAGTGCCAGTCTTGTGATGAGCTGGGCAGTTTATCAGTGCCAGGTGTTGTTTTGCTGCCGGGACACAAGTTGGATGTGTGGCATGCTAAGGGCACTGATAATGTTTTGGCTGATTGTTTGTCACGGGAGGGTTTGTTTGCAGGAGAACCCTCGCCGTTCAGTCAGTGTGTGTTGAGAGTGGAGTAAAATAGGCTTGCCCCTGTAAGTGCAGCCGCCATAAACAAATTAAAAAAGCAAAAACCTTATAAAAACTCTTTATTTTTATAACGTGTAGAATTTTGTATAAGATGTTGTAGCAGTATCTAAGTTGAATGTTTTCGCTTATTGTCACTAAGTTAGTTGAACTTGCTCGGTGGAGTGCAACAGTCTTTATTTTTTTTATATATAGTGCCTTGTGTCGCAACAGTGTGTGGTACTATGAGAAGCTTTCTGTTAGATATGAAGAACTTAGTCAAGTGTCTTATATCTTGGGGGAGGTGTGACGCTCCTGCATAGTAGCCACATGCGGGCATGCGCGAGTGTCGGCTGCCCAGCCGTTTAGAAACCAGCTGGCGGCAGCCGGCCGGCCGGCTTTTCCTTAGTATATATCCTACGACAATGTAACTAATGTCTGGGATATTCTTATGTTGTTTCACAGCTTGAAGCTGCCCTTATTCTTAACCAACGCATCTTAGTATATTTTATTCTCGATAGTTGATTGTTTCATTATAATATATAAGATGTAAGTCTAGTGAGAGTGGGAGGAGACGAGCGGGAGAGAGAGAGACCGGCTGGGGGACGTTGCTTCGCGCGGGCGCGGAGAGTCTAGCTTGGGACGAGCCTGATGTTGCCAATTTGATCGCAACGTTAGGCTTAGTTTCGACTCACGCAAGGGGTAGAGGATTTTGACCCGGCAACGGTGTTGAGTGTTGCCAAGCATGGGATGTATTTCGCATGCCTAGGGTGGGATCCAGACAGATTCAAGACTCAGAGCTCACCTCACTGTCGTACCCTTCGGACCCCCTTGATATCTATCCCTCTCAACCCCACTTAGAAACTTTCTCTCTTACTTTGTATACCTTCTTTCCACTACTTCACCAATCTATTTAATTATCCCATCCCCTTGATAGACCTTATATCTATTATTGTATGAACGACGAGCTCTCAGATAACTAGATAGGATTTTGGGCCTTATGCAGAGATGTAATTGTTAATGAGACCTAGGAAGCTTTTTTGTTGTCTCATATTTGGTGGTTTCATGCTTGCTAGTGTGTTCTTGTGTCAGGCTAGCAGGGGCTAGACCGGAGGGGAGGCTTTTTGCGATCCTTTAAGTAAAGTCTGCTGGTGCGAGTCCTGTGGACCCGCACGACTTTACTAGGATACCCGTGGGAGTCTGGGGGAATTTTCTTGTCTGTGTCTCTATGTGTCTAGTGTTGTGTTGTGTGAGGGCCCTTGCCTAGTCCACTCAGCACTGCGCTAGCACATCTTGCTTTTGTTTTAGGGTCGCCAGGAGAGAGTCAGATACTTGGGATCTGAGTCTCTCAAGAGACCACCCTTTCAATTAGAGTAATTTGGCGCACAGTCTTGGGAACGTCCCTAGGCTAGAGCAGGTGGCTCAGCCTGGGTATCCGAAGCCTATATCCTTCCGGCTAGACCTCTGCCGCCTGGCAGATTAACAGCTAGGGGTTTATTATCTCTGCATGCTTGTTATTGTGCCACAGTTTACCGTTTTTGTGAGCATTGTGAGTCAGGGTGTGGCTTAGAGACTCTGTCCGAGCAGGCTTGCCTGACTAAGAGTGAGAAGCACACCTGTATGTGGTTATGTTGCGAGTTGCTGCCTTTATTTAATTATACCTATGCCATTATACACTGTATGGCCTATCACTAGTATTTATTCCTGCTTATGAGTTAAGAGTTCTCTAAATCCGTAACGTACTTTCTTTGCTAAGCATCAGATCCTACAGTAGCCGCATGCAGTTTAGAAACCTGCATCTTGTCTACCTGTACGATGTTTTGAGGACTGTTTGCTTTCACCTTCTTTCACGCAGGGGTGATTAGTTGTATTAATTAACCTAACGTTAAATGTACTTTCTTCTAGTTTGTTCTTAAATTGTTTCTGCAATTTAATTCCGTCATCTATCTTTTCCTTGAAGCTTTAAGTCAACTTAATTGTGTGATCTTTTATATAGCCTGCTTGACTATCAGCAGTCTATAGTGCGTGCACCCTGTAACCGAGTCATAGGATACCTCGTTGTCCAGGCAGGACTCTTGACGGTTTAGGGTGGTTTGTTGCCTGGGTTTATAGATAAGGGTGGGATCTAGCGTTTTCCGTTGTTGCTTGTTGCCGCATACCTAGTCCAATAGAAAGAGCCCAGTGTTTATATATCCCAGGACGTAACACTACCATCCTACCCCCCAGCCCCCCTGTAAAGGCACTGCTTGTGCAAAACAAACACAACTACCAAGGTTAATCAAAACTATTACCTTAATTCAACATTTTGAGTTATGACAATGGGTTTTATCGATGAAATTATTATTGTTTTTCACGCACTTTCCAAAAATCAAATAAGAGTATGTGTATGGTCAATATTTTTGTTTTCTACTTGAATAGTATTATTATAACATATTGCTTATTTAAACATTGTTTACCTTATACGTAATATTACATCCATCCTGTGAATTATACAGTACATCCATGTATTATAAATCAACATGTAGGGCAGTGCATGGAAAATAGAATAAAATAATAACCAACTTCCTTGGCTTAATACTTTTATTTACACATGTTTGTTTTCTATAGGCATATTAATGGATAAATTCTGCTATCAACTTACCTTTGAAATTAACAGCCACCAGTATATAATTAAAAAAGATATTCACTTATATTAGACTTACATGTGATTATAAATAGCTTTGATATTATTATTTCACTTGCTAATGCTCCACAGTGGTCTAGTTTAAATGCCCAGGAAACCGTACATCACCGCTTGACTCACCGAGATATACTGAGTAATGATCCTCTCTCAAGCTACCAGGGGATGAGAGGTTGACTTTATGTACCATTACAAATGCTTTACTTCGCGCTACTACTAGCAAAACGACATGGACATGAGAGGCACTCAATTCCTGGCAGCAGCCTCCACGAACCAGGACCACCCACTAAACTACATGGCAACACACCCACAGACACCAAGCAATATCAAAACAACACCCAGCACACGGTATCACACACAATTATTGTCCTCTCTCCATCCCTGCCCACCCCGAACCAACTTCCAAAAGCACATCCATACTCATATCTCTCACCGATCCATCCACTCACTCACAGACAACACGCAGCTGCATGCACGACCTCCCGAAATCCATCCTTCCGAATCCTCCTTTCCTCGCGAGGACAGAGTCCACCTGGCCAGGCTGAGATGCGGACACCATCCAGCTCTCCTGAGCTATCAGAAGAGACTGGATTACTCCGTTGTCGACGCCTGCCCGGGATGTAACACAGCACCCCATACCATTAAACACATCATAGAAGACTGCATTTCACACAACCACTTACGCCAACAACACAATCTACACTCAATGAGAGCTCTGTGGGAAAGCCCGATCATGGCCATGGCCTTTCTCAGGGACTCGGGGCTGTTTGGCCAGGCAGCTTAGGGAACAACAACAACAACAACAACTAGCAAAACGTTATGTAGCCCAATGTTCACATGGATTGCATTGTTTGGTTTTTGTGTACCAAATTTCTGAAAGCTTAGCCAACCCTAGTCACATGATTTGCATGGTTGTCCACTTTAGACAAAACCTCCATACCACTCTGTTCCCGATCATTATCCCCAGAGGGTTATAAATTATAAACATTGGACATCAAATTGCATCATGATCAGATTATACCTCCATAGGCAATCCAAACTTTGTAAAGAAGCCAAGCATCTCTTTAACTACATTCTTCGTTGAGATGTTTCTGATTGGGATTGGTTCAGGATGAGTAGCCATATCAATAAGCGTTAGTAAATATGATAACCGCGAAGAAGTCTTAAGGGCACTTCACACAGTCAGGAGTACGAGCTAGAATCACTAGGAGTAGGTGAAAATTCGAACTCCTGGGCCTATTCGCGGTGATAATCGATGACTCCTAGTGAATCTAGCGATTCCTAGTGACCCCTGTTAGACTCCCAATGACTCCCGACCAGTCGCGGGCGATTGGCCCTGTCCGACAAAATGTTCACCGTGTTTAAAGTTTTTGCCGTGAGTCGGAACACTCCCAGTGACTCCCAGTGAGTCTTGGTGACTCCCAGCGAGTCCTGGTGACTCCCAGTGACTCCTATCTAAATTGTGGACAGTGTTCTTTTACAGTTTCAGTTTTCAGTTTCACCAGGAGTCACTGGGATATAGATAGGTAATACATGCGATACACTGAGGGTCACTGAGAATCGACGGGAGTCACCAGGAACCACTGGGAGTCACCGAGCATGATCTCCAAGCGGCAGGGGCGACCACGGAGATACCTATAATGGGCTCACATGCAATAAAGAGCCCAATATTCACTGGTGTGGGTGGTGAGCAAAGCGAGCCTACTTAGCTGGGGATTCCCCCCTCCCCAGACAATTTCGCAGTATTTATTAATTGCAGTATAGGAACTTGTAGTCCGCGTCGACGAGTGCCATGAAGATGATGGAGTGGAAGCCCTTCTAATTGTAGTTCTCCGATCTTCCTTGGGGTGGGCATCGGATGGCTACGTGCTTGCCGTCGATGGCTCCGATGGCGTGGTGGAAGTCCCAGCGTCGAGCGAACAGGTCAGCCACCTCCTTCCACTCAGTAGGTGTTGAGGGGCACCGGAACACCTTGGGCTGGTACTCTTCGTGATGGCCTCACAGGTGTCCGGGACGATTTGTGATATCGCGTTCCTGGCCACACGGAAGGCATACATGAGGCTGGCATACGTATTACCAGTGGCAAGGTACCGCAGTGTGATGGCAATACGTATGCCAGGTGATAGTGCCTCACGCCAGAAGGTGTCCTGTCGCTCGATCCTGGAACCAACATGAGCCATCAACTCCCGAAACATGGCACAGTCGACGCGCAACAAGTTCCTGAACCCCCTGACGTCCTCGCGCTCCAGCTCACCCATCAGCTGCTCATACATCCCTAGCTCGGGACGGTGCAGCAGCCAGCTCCTTGCCCACACTGTCCTTGGTCTCCGTTGTCTGCGATGTTGGTCGATGGCTTCCTCCTCCTCCAGGTCCCGCACTCGCAACTGGAGTTCCAGTAGGTGCAGCCTCAGCAGCTAATCCCGCCTCATCCTCGACATGTTGCGTGGGTGCTGTAGGGTGTCCGTGTGGCGGTGGTGGGTGTCCGTGTGCGGTAGTGAGTGTGCATGTGGCGTGCGAGAGCTTGGGGGCCCCTTATATAGGGGCTGTGCACAATGGGGGCCATGCCTGTGTTACGCTGGCCAGCTTGCCAGAATGCACTCGTGACTCGCTAGCACTCGCCGTGGCAGTGAAATGGGCTATAATAATCGTAGAATGATATTCTTTCTTTCTTAGTATTCGTGTTGTCACAGACAGATCAGTGTTTGCCTTTATTCTTGTCTGTGACACATAGATGTATTTTATATCCATAGTAGTGATTATAACATGCAGCGAGTGAGCGAGAAAATGAGAGAGAGAGGGGAGAGGGAGGCGGTAGTGTGTGTGCGTATGTACATGTGTATTCCTCGCTCGGTGGGCTCGCTCGCTCGCTATTGGACGGCGGGCCTGGCGTGGTCTATGACGTCTGCTTTTCTGGTGACGTAGTGGCCTGGTTGGTCGTCGCCCTCCTTTGCCCAGTGGTGGGGCTCCTACCCTCTCCTCTCCTCAGAGCATGGTATCGTGCGCTTGGTCCTAGACATCCCTCGCATTCTGTCTCCAATCTAACCCCCTTTACTGCTGTTCCTCTCTCTGAACTCCTTCTTTCCAATACTTCTTATCTTTATTCAATTACCCATCCCTTCTGGTTCTCGCATACGACTTCCATAGTCGGCCAGTCGTATTACCAGCGCCTGTTCTCACATATATGTTTTGCACTAGCTTTAGAGGTTATTAGAATCATAGTCATATGGATTCATATTGTTGGGTGCTTCTAATTAGTTGGTTGTTCTTTATTACTATTTAATGCTAGACAGTGGAGGGTATCTTTGGTCGTTGTCTGATTATGTACATGGCAAGTCAGAGCCTGTACGACATCGACGGAGCTAGATAGCCTGTAGTACACCCTTGTGCATATTTTCCTTTGCGAGCTTAGCAGTATACAAGCGAAGGGCTTTTGCCTGCTCTTGCTTGTATGCTTGCTAACTCATTTTGTTGACCTCTGAGGAGTGCCAGGGTAAGACCAGATACTTGAGATCTGGACTAACCAAGTGAGCCTCCTAGTCACTTAACATAAGATAAGGGAAATCTGTTCAGGGGAGACAGTAGGCTGTGAGCATGCTTGAGCTCTGCCTAGGCTCCCTGTACCTTTATACCGCTGCTAGACTTTATTAGTAAGAAAGACAGCATATTGTTTATTAACTTTAACTGCGTATGTTTTAGGAATTATTCACGTATTGTTTTTGCCTAGGTTGATGCATAGTGCACAACCCAGTATGGCTGTTACTTTGGCTAAGGAAGTACTGTTTTGAGTTGCTGTTGTTAGTGCTGTCACAGAGTTGTTGCACTCCCTTGTTTCTATATATATGTATCCTACTTTTAGGTGTATTTAAGATACACGCTTTGGTGTCCTGCCCCTGCATTACTTCTGTTCTATATTCGACGAGCATCTTAGAGCATCAGACATTTTCAGAAGATTCCATATCTGTTTGCTGTAGGACTAGACTTCAAGTGTTTTCATAGAGCATTGAAGAGTTTAGTGTTGAGTTCAGACTCACACTAAAGATAACGTAAGCATATAACCTTTTATTAAATCTTGTCATAGTTTATTTAAGCATTGTTATTACTTGAGAGCTTTTTATTAACGTAATTACTCTTGTTGTGAGTAGGCTTTGCCGTCACCGGAAAGCCTTTGTAGAAGTACACTTAACCCAGTTAATTGATACCCCGTTATCCAGTAGATTAACTCTGGAGGGTTTTAAGTGTTTTGTTCACCGGCTTAACCCTTAAAGATCGGGGTCGGATTTAAGTCCGGTTCCAATTTGTAGCAAGTTAGGAGCATTATTAAGGCTTTTAAAGGCTTAAAATCGAGTGCAAATGGCCTGGAGTGCAGCGGGCCAGACAGCCGACTCCCAGGGCTTACCACCGCCCATTAACTCATGTTCCCTGTGTTCTCGAGAGGCCGGCAGTGTAGCCAGTAGTGAGCATAGCTGGGAAAAATATGCCACTATGTGCTAAACTCCCATGTTACTGGTATCACTGTATGAGAACCACAATTGCTACGTAGCTCGTTCTGGTCTCATTTTGAAGCTTTTAGCGCCTAGTTTTTTGCTAAATATTTTTGTTTTCATGCAGACACTTGATTTATCATGCAGGAGGGCCTGAATAAGCCCAAATAAGCCCAAAACCCCACGCTAGACAAGGGTTAATAGTTCGAGGGTTTGGAATTAGCGTACCGTTGTTGCAGATCTAGCCTATCTTATAGTCCAATATTAAAGTGCCCTTGTTTATTTCGTTGTGCCGGTCGTAACAAATGGCGACCTTAGTCCAGTATATAGTGAAATTAATTTTGAAGGATTTTTGGAGAAATCTTATTGCCATTTGGGGTTGAATTTATTTCTCGCAGTGTTGGCAGTGGACATTGTTTTTGAGGATATATAGAACTTGTTGGAATTTATTGGTGACCTAGTATTGCACTTAAAAACATCTTCGAATATTTTTTGTGAATAAAGCTACGCGAGAGTTTGGCTACTTTTGTCTTGACTTGGATTTTTTTATTTTTTACTCCAGCATGTCGTCACTGGACGGGTTTGAGGATAGTGAGGGCACAGTGCGAGAGACAGGCGAGAAGGTGGAGAAGGTGGAGTTGTCTGACGGCGTTCGGGTGGTGAACGGTGAGGAGGATGCTCGGAGGTTTTTGGAGGAGCCTGTGTCGGCGGACCGGGTGTCGGGGCTGGACCGGTACGGACTGCAGTGTATAGCCACGGTCTTAGGGTTTTCTTGCACTAGCGGTTTGTTGAGAAGTGAGCTGGTTACCTGTGTGCTGGGTGGGGTGCATGGGGCTTCGGGTGGAGCAGGAGCTGGGGCACCTTCGTCTCAGCCCCCATTCCACTCAACTCCTATCTTGGCGCCCCCTCGGGTTCCGGAGCCGAGTACGTTCCCGCAGGCCGATGTCCGCTGGCGGTAGGGTAAGCCTCTAGGTGACTCACTGGGTGGGTCCTCGGTAGTAGCACCCCCTCCTCAGGGTTTGTCTTCCGAGATGTTGTTTCAGCTCGAGCTCGCCAAACTTGAGCAGCAGGAGCGACAGGCTAAGCATGAGGCTGAGCTCAAGTATAAATATCAGGCTGAGTCTGCAAAGTATTGTGCCGATGTTGACCTAGAGTAAACTCGTATAGAGGTGACGGGGAACCGTTTCGTCCAGGGGGGTCGACCCCATGCCCAGTCCCTGTCGCATCTACTAAAGTTGGTTCCAGTGTTTGATGAGTCAGGAGTTACAGAATTCTTTCTCCGTTTTGAGAAAAAGTGCCGGGAGCACCAATGGCCCGAGGAGAAGTGGGTAGCCCTTGTTTCTTCACGAATGACGGGGAAAGCACTCAAACCGTACGATGCTTTGCCCCTAGATTCCTGTGTGAATTATGAGTTGTTGAAAGAGGCTGTCCTGAGGGCGTATGAGTTGCAGCCAGAGACCTATAGGCTGAAGTTTAGGGCAGTTCCTAAGAGAAAGGAGAGTACTTTCCAGGAACACGCTAGAGAGCTGTCAGATGCATTTGAAAATTGGTTGAGGTCGGAGAAAGCAACTACTTTTGATGCGGTAAAGCAATTAGTGTTGTTGGAACAATTCTATAAATGCACTGGCAGTGCAGTGACTCTTAACATGAAAGAAAAGCAACCTAAAACTCTGCAGGAGGCGGCTGAGTTGGCTGACCTCAGGTTGTCGTTAATTCGTGGGTGCGGGTCTGCCCAGAGAGCTGAGGTAGGTAACAAGGGGCGTACCACCCCACCCCCCCGAACTAATGATACAACAAATTATCCTACTAAGAGCACTGTTGCCAATTTTGAATCCAAGTCGAAATCCTTCTCGTTAAAGAAAGGCCAGGGCCCTTCCCCACCCCAGGGGAAGTCAATGAGTGAGGTGGAGTGTTTTAAGTGCCATAATAAGGGGCATATTGCGCGTTCTTGTCCGAGCACACAGTCTACAGCGGTGGTGTCTCTAGTGAGCAACATCGGGGTGTCTTTAAGGTCTTCCGCGTGTGCCCGGGGTAAATCGTCGGTTGCGAAGTCACAGTCGGTGAAGAAGCATAAGGAAGGCTCGATACCCGTCCGAGATGCTTTTTGTGGTCATAGGGGACATGGCACTGTGAGGTGGGCTGGTGTGGAACATAGGCTTGAGTTGTTGCGTGATACGGGTGCCTCCCAGACGTTACTTAAGAACTTCACTGGTAAGCCTATTAACGCAGCTCGGGTTGTAGTGGTTCAAGGCATCAATGCTGTGCGGTCTTACCCGCTGGTGAGAGTGGAGCTTGTGGTGGATGGTGTGACACGGGAGTTGGATGTGGGAATTGTAGAGAAATTGCCAGTTGAGGGGGTCGACCTCCTTCTCGGTAACGACTTTGCGGTGCCTACTTCCGAGGTTCCACCCTTAGTCGTTTGCCGAGAGGGCGGCCGACACGAGTAGGGAGGGGCAAGAGGGGCTCGAGAGGTGCCAGACGCAGCAGATGGCGTGTGCTGACACCAGATCTCAGTCCGCTCAGGTGTCACAGCCTAATACCCAGGTTTCAGACCAGCGGAGGAAGGGTCGGAAGGAGAAAGTCAAGGCTGGTGGTCGGGTTAAGAGTTTGGACCCAGCGACACTCCTTGGTGACTCGGAATTTGCACCACTTTTGAGGTCCGGAGTGGCCCCAGAACCTGTCCACCCTAGTGACATGGTAGGGCGTGATAGCACTCCGCGACAGAAATGTTTCCAGGTGAAACAGACTAGGCCTGAGCAACCCAGTATCGGGGGTGACCAAAAGTTGCTCCAGGAGCCCGTGGACAGGTTGGCACCCTCTGATATACGACGGATGCAACTAGGAGATCCTAGTCTTGAGAGTTGTGGGAACGGGGCTATTGAACTCGACGAGGACGGGGAAGCATGTCCTGTGAATCTGTCGAAGGAGTTTGTGGGGCGCCCACCTGAGCAGCCTGCTGTCCCTGTGTTGGTCTGCAGCAGCCAAGGTGGAGAAGGAGAGGGGGGCAGTGAGGCACAGGTGGAGGAAAGTTGGGATTGTCATGTCTCGGCGGAACAGTGGGCGGGGAACACGAGTCAGGTGGCTGTGGAAGCGCCTGAGCAACAGTGTGCAGCGATCCAGCACCTGTCCGGTTTATACCCCACTGTTTTTGCCGAGCACCCAGGCCTCACAACTCATGCGGTGCACGATGTTCCGCTGGCAGGTCACTTGGGTGTGAGTAAAACGTTGGCTTCGTTGTCTAATTTGTTCAAGGTGGGTGACAAGGCTTTGGCATGGTTGTCAGTTCAGGGTCGACCCATGGCTGCTAAGGGTGGTGGTCAGTATCAGGACATTAAGCAGATTGGTGAGGTTAACTATGGAATAGATACGCCTGATCGTCGCATAGCCTCCCAATGCTACCCTAGTAAAATGCAACAGCCCTACCATAGACCGACTGTATCTGGCCGTGGCGCTGAAGGCGGTGATGCTGAGCAGGCAGGTGTAGCCGCAAGGAATGCGGGGGTGCGCATGTACGGTATCGGCGGGGAAGCCTTAGCACTTATGAACTATGGGAGTGACTGCACAGGTGGTACAGATTGTCCCTCTCATGACCTGGCTGTTTTAGGGACAGAGGTGGAGAAGGAGGGAGACTATAGTTTAGAAACTGCGGTCCCGGCTGGGTTGTGGGAGGGCAATGAGCATGTTGTTCTTCGAGACAATTTGCAACCTCTTGTTTCTAAGCGCCAAGAGAAGTTGTTTACTAGGCTGTGGCAGTACGTCCGCATGGTTGTTGATTCTCCAGGCCTGATGTCCGGGGGGGCACCCGACATAGGGGCTGGAGACAGTGCAAAGCTCAAATTGGCTCCCTACCGTATAAATCCTGCTCAACAGCCTGTCGTGAAAGCAGAGCGAGACTTCATGTTGGAGAAGGGTCTGAGGGATAAAGGATATCGTGAGTGGTCGTTGCCAGTGACTTTGCAACCTGAGTTGAGTGGCAAGATCTGTGTTTGTGTTGATTTAAAGAGTGTTGGTGCATTATCCCTGACAGACGCCTATCCATTACCCAGAGTTGACGACCCTATAGACTGCATCGGGGCTGCCTCGTTTATCACTGAGGTGGAAATAGTGAAAGGTTATTGGCAGGCCCCGTTGCCGGAGAGAGCGAAGAGAAGTGCCAGTCTTGTGATGGACTGGGCAGTTTATCAGTGTCAGGTGTTGTTTTGCTGCCGGAACACAAGTTGGATGTGTGGCATGCTAAGGGCACTGATAATGTTCTGGCTGATTGTTTGTCACGGGAGGGTATGTTTTAAGGAGAACCCTCGCCGTTCAGTCAGTGTTGGTTTGAGTTTGGAGAAAAATTAGGCTTGCCCCTGTAGTGCAAAGCTGCCAAAAACACTATTAAAATAATACAAAAACCTCACATATAAACTCTTTATTTTGATGGTATATAAGTGCAGTATGTTACAGCAAGAATCTAAGACATTCTGAGTTTTTGTTCTTAGTAGGCTAGGCTTGGTGAAGCTTGCTCGTTGAGCGTAATATTGTTAATTATACTATTATTTTTGGGAAGTGTTGTGTAGATTTTTTTTATATAATGAAGTGTTTTTACGTTTGTGATTGTACCTTGTTTTTCACAACTTGGGGAGTAGCTGGGTGATGCGGGGTTTGTGGGCATTCTGTCAGGTCAGATGTGGCTTTTACCTGAGGTTAAAACATCCCACATCTTGGGCGGGGTGTTACGCTGGCCAGCTTGCCAGAATGTACTCGTGACTCGCTAGCACTCGCCGCGGAAGTGAAATGGGCTATAATAATCGTAGAACGATATTCTTTCTTTCTTAGTATTCGTGTGTTCACAGACAGATCAGTGTTTGCCTTTATTCTTGTCTGTGACACTTAGAAGTATTTTATATCCATAGTAGTGATTATAACATGCAGCGCGTGAGCGAGAAAATGAGAGAGAGAGGGGAGAGCGAGGCGGTAGTGTGTGTGAGTATGTACGTGTGCATTCCTCGCTCGGTGGGCTCGCTCACTCGCTATTGAACGGCGGGCCTGGCGTGGTCTATGACGTCTGCTTTTCTGGTGACGTAGTGGCTTGTGGTTGGTCGCCGCCCTCCTTTGCCCAGTGGTGGGGCTCCTACCCTCTCCTCTCCTCAGAGCATGGTGTCGTGCGCTTGGTCCTAGACGTCCCTCGCATTCTGTCTCCAATCTAACCCCCTTTACTGCTGTTCCTCTCTCTGAACTCCTTCTTTCCAATATTTCTTATCTTTATTCAATTACCCATCCCTTCAGGTTCTCGCATACGACTTCCATAGTCGGCCAGTCGTATTACCAGCGCCTGTTCTCACATATATGTTTTGCACTAGATTTAGAGGTTATTAGAATCATAGTCATATGGATTCATATTGTTGGGTGCTTCTAATTAGTTGGTTGTTCTTTATTACTATTTAATGCTAGACAGTGGAGGGTATCTTTGGTCGTTGTCTGAGTTATGTACATGGCAAGTCAGAGCCTGTACGACTTCGACGGAGCAATGTAGCATGTAGTACACCCTTGTGCATATTTTCCTTTGCGAGCTTAGCAGTATACAAGCGAAGGGCTTTTGCCTGCTCTTGCTTGTATGCTTGCTAACTCATTTTGTTGACCTTTGAGGAGCGCCAGGTTAAGACCAGATACTTGAGATCTGGACTAACCAAGAGCGCCTCCTAGTCACTTAATGTAAGATAAGGGAAATCTGTTCAGGGGAGACAGTAGGCTGTGAGCATGCTTGAGCTCTGCCTAGGCTCCCTGTACCTTTATACCGCTGCTAGACTTTATTAGTAAGAAAGACAGCATATTGTTTATTAAATTTAACTGCGTATATTTTAGGAATTATTCACGTATTGTTTTTGCCTAGGTTGATGCATAGCGCACAACCCAGTATGGCTGTTACTTTGGCTAAGGAAGTACTGTTTTTGAGTTGCTGTTGTTAATGCTGTCACAGAGTTGTTGCACTCCCTTGTTTCTATATATATGTATCCTACTTTTATGTGTATTTATGATACACACTTTTGGTATCCTGCCCCTGCATTACTTCTGTTCTATATTCGACGAGCATCTTAGAGCATCAGACGTTTTCAGAAGATTCCATATCTGTTTGCTGTAGGACTAGACTTCAAGTGTTTTCATAGCGCATTGAAAAGTTTAGTGTTGAGTTCAGACTCACACTAAAGATAATGTACCGGTAAGCATATAACCTTTTATTAAATCTTGTCATAGTTTATTTAAGCATTGTTATTACTTGAGAGTTTTTTATTAACGTAATTACTCTTGTTGTGAGTAGGCTTTGCCGTCACCGGAAAGCCTTTGTAGAAGTACACTTAACCCAGTTAATTGATACCCCGTTATCCAGTAGATTAACTCTGGAGGGTTTTAAGTGTTTTGTTCACCAGCTTAATAGTTCGAGGGTTTGGAATTAGCGTACCGTTGTTGCAGATCTAGCCTAT
>CM064504.1:64601383-64749090 GCA_032716605.1 Paralithodes platypus | reverse complement strand
CTTAGAAAATGGTACCATAATGAAGCCCCCAACACCACAAAGCTCCGAAGACATAAACAATTTACTACAAAAACACCATGTCCTCCGACCATAAAAACAGGGACGAAGCCGTCATAAGAGACATCATCCTGAAAAACGTCCAGCCTACCAACAACTGAAAAATCAAACTTGATTATATATTAAAAATACCCTAAAACCCTCCCAACTTGCCCTATGTAATCGCCCTGCCAATGACAAAAAACAACTGAGGTCTGGGACCATGTAGTATACCAAACACTCCTGTACCCATTGGGACTGTGGACCCCCTACAGTGTATATTGGCATGACCCAGACCCCCGCTTGAGCAGGTCGTCTTACCCTCCATCTACAATTCCGGTTCTGATCGAAAATCACTACAGGGTCACCCCAAATTAACTCGCAAAGACCTAGAAGCCTCACCTCTAATAGTATATAATGAACCAGACCCTCGACGACCTCCCCATTCTTGAAGCCATTACTACATACAAAGACCCTTAACCCTACACTTAATAATCAGACCTCCCGGACCTACAAAGTGCTCTTCTCCCCACAGCGAGGAGAAACCTAATCCCTAGAGACGTAGAAAATGGCGACACACCAATAGCAAGCATCGCACACCCTCCCGCCATCGCCCAACTCAGGATGCCCGGTGGTGCCCAGCCATCCAAATCAACAGGACGAAGTGCGAGGTTAGCAGCAGCCAGCCAATCACGACCGCAGACCACTGAACTATCCCCACCCACCTGAGGAGAACTAGCGGGACACGTGATCTGGTTAGCCCCTATAAAAGGCCCCCCTCAAACACTTGTATGCTAAATCAGAGATCAACTGTGTGAGGCATGGCTAATGAAGTAGCGCGAAATGTTACACACAAACAACTACAACCCAATAACCCTCTGAAAGCTACCGGTACTCTCCTACCTCTACTCAATGAACACCAGCGTAAGATGTGCGGAGGAGCTATAAAATCCTTCGGATACAACTATATAATCTTATATATATTATATATATATAATAGATTATTATTTTTCATATTTGTTTTCACCAATCCACCAAAATTAATTTACAAAATTTAAGTCCTAACTAATGAAATCAATGAAATTAATTGAATACATGTGGTACCTCCAAGGACTCGGATCTAGGATACTCACATTCTGCCGAAATTCCGCACACTAATTATTAGTCCTCGGAGTTCCCCAGGGAGTGATGGGGGGACACCCAGTTGGGCCTGAACCTTTATACTGACCCATCGACAATGCACTGGACCCACGACCTTCCACTCTTACCAGCAATGTCGCAACATTTGTGGTTTATTCTTCCTAACTTCCACTCTGTGGAACACCACCTCTCCTCTGCCAAGCCTGATCTTCTCTTTCTCCCCAAAACCCAGTTGTCTTGGACTACTGACAGCCACACCCTTCTCTGTACCTTCTACTATCTCTATTCCTCAGTTTCAAAACCAAAGGATGGTTGTTGCCGTACATGTATGTGCACACACAATATGCTTGTCTCTCGTATTCCCAACTTGGTCCTTCTGAATTATCAACTCTCTGGCTAAAGCTTTCTTTTCACTCTGAAACTAAATATTTCTGCGCTATATATCTCTCCCCTAATTCTACTATCTATCCAAATATCTTTGACTATTTAACTTCTAAATTGGAATACATTCTAGCCATCTCTCATTTCCTAAAATCTCCATCTTAGGAGATTTCAATGTGCACCACAGCCAATGGCTCTCCTCTCATTTCATTGACCAACCTGGTGAACAAACCTATATATTTTCTATCTAAAAAGCACCCAACTCATATTCCTGACCGCCTTGGAGATCAGCCCAACATCCTTAGCTTACATATACCCTCTAATCCTTCTACTTACGCTGTAAACCTTTTCTCTCCGTTGGGCTTCTTCGATCACAACCTTATCTCTGTTACCTGTCCTATCTCTCTAACATAGCCATCCGATCCTCCCCAGCGGTGCTTGTGGCACTTTGGTGCTGCCAACTGGAAGGCTCTTCAGCAGTACTTCTTTCATTTTCAATGGAATGAGTTTTGCTTCCATGGCCGGGAACCCTCGGAGTGCATTGAGCGCATCACCGAGGTAATCCTCACTAGCATTGAGGCATACATTCCATTTTCTTTCTCACAGTCTAATGCAAAAAACTCTTGGTTTGCTCATGCTTGTTCTACTGCTGTCTGCAATAAGGAGGAAGCATTCAAACGGTACCATCACCTTCAAACTCAAGAATCTCGCGCTTTTCTGTCCAGAATCAAGCCAAGTTTGTTTTTCGACTAGCCAAAAACTCTTTCAACAATAACAAATGCTCTGAACTTTCCAACTCTAGCTTTCTGGCATCTAGCAAAAAAACGATCCAACAATTATACTTCCTCGAATTCTTCTCTTCCTCTTTTCCACTCTGATGGCACCACTATCCTCTGATAAAGCTGAACTCTGCCGCTACTGCATCCCCCCTTAGCCCCTAACGGTAACGACTCGGACGTCACCTGGACTACGCATTATGGATTACTCTTTGGATTTTTGGCCCCTAATGGTAAAGCCTCGGACATCACCTGAACTTTGCGTATGGAATACTCTTTGGATTATACGACTACTACAACTCAACTCTACCACAACTCTACCTACAACCACTACTCCACTACAATTCCTCTACAACTCTACTGACCAGTCTGCTGCCAACATCCTGCCCTGCAAAGTGAGTGTTGAACCTACTATGGACTATGAATCTACCTTCTTACTGCTACAGTTCTACCTAATCTACCTCCTATCTACCTAATGTGCCTCTCATCTACCCTATCTACCTTCAACCTTCTGTTTCTGGTCTTCCTTTATTAATGTTTACATTATTATTGTATAATATTCATATTTTGGTACTTACCTGTTTTCAGATACTGTACTTACCTGTTGATAATGTACTTACCTAACTTACCTGGGGTATGCAGTAGGGTGAGGGATGGGTGGGAACTGTGCATATAAACTTTTTGTGGTGTTCTATAATTATTAGCTAATATGAGAAAATCGCGTCCAAAGTCCTGGCAATGTAACCTTTTTAACTTTTTGTTCTATTATTGAACCTGGATAATTTTGAAAAACATGGTCCTGTACGCAATCCATGTATGCACCCTTCAAATACTGCATATGGGATGGAAGAAGAGCCATTCATGAAGCTACAGTCCAAATTTGAACAATTTCTATCCACGGGTTTGGAAATGACACCCATTTTAATATTACTGTATATACATACAGTATATTTATATATGTATGTATATATATATATATATATATATATATATATATATATACTAAAGTCTCTTTACAATTTAAAATATTTATTACAAAAGCAAATGAACAGACAAATATGTGGAAATTATTACAAAATGAGGAGTAGATATTGAAGTTTTTTTTGCCTCATTTAGTAATAATAATAATAATAGTTCTTAAAGCTAGCGCATGCTAAGCTAGCTAAGGATAGCTCAATAAGTACACCTCTACATGGGCACCATTAGTTGCACGAAGCACATCAAGATGGTACTCGATTTCTTGCCATGTTCGCTGTAGCATAGCATCATCAATGGTCGCAATGGCATCAGTGATCTTTTGATTTAGGTCAGTGATGTCCCGTATCTCTGTTCGATACACGATATCTTTAACATAACCCCATAGAAAGAAGTCCAGGGGAGTGATATCTGGTGAACGAGGTGGCCAGGGAAATGGGCCATCCTTTCCAATCCACCTGTCTGTGAATGTTTGATTTAGGAACTCACGAACACTCAGTCCCCAATGTGGTGGTGCACCATCTTGCTGATAAATGATGGTTGGTTGAAGGTCATCTAGTTGTGGTGCCACATATTCAGTCAAAAGGTCAAGGTAAATATTTGCAGTAATTGTTTTCTCGTGAAAAATGGACCAATGGACAAATGCAATGTTATTAAAAACTTTGATAACCACTGAGTACATACAACAAATCTGATAAAAATATCTCATCAATTGCCTTGGTAATAATTGTTTTAAATTGTAAAGAGACTTTATGGACACCCTGTATATATATATATATATATACAGTATATATATATCTTAATAAATAAAGGTCAATATTTGTCTGTTTCTCAGTTACCCGACCTTTGTTACTAAACTCCTCCCACAATTTTGGTGCTAGGTGGGATTGTGGGGCACCGTTGGAAAGCCCAGGCTTTGGAGATGATTTTAGGCGAGTTTAGTGGAAATCAGAGACACTTTTGTTTTTTTAAATTTTCGGCAGAACTAATGTAGTATACGGGAGCGAAAAAAATGCGGAAAAAATGGCCGTTTGGGGCAGAAGGAGGCCTCCGATCGAAAAGGTGTATGGAACGAAAGTTGTTCGCAGCTCCCCAAAATGGGGGTGCGGATGAGGTCAGATCCAAAATCGGAGGTCATTTAGCAGCCGAAATCAAGGTCGCCGTTTAATGAGGCAGAGCGAGGTCGAGGCCGGTGATTATGGTAGTAGTAGTATTGTGATGATTGTGGTAGTAGTGATTAATGATGGTGATTATGGTAGTAGAATTTAAACCCGGGCAACGCCGGGTACCCCTCCTAGTATATATATATATATATATACAGTATATACAGTATATACAGTATATAAGTATATACTGTATATATATATATATATATATATATATATATATATATATATATCTATATATATATATATATATATATATATATATATATATATATATATATATATATATATATATATATATATATATATATATAATATATATATATATATATATATATATATATATATATATATATATATATATATATAGAGAGAGAGAGAGAGAGAGAGAGAGAGAGAGAGAGAGAGAGAGAGAGATCCATATAATACTAACACCTAATTTACAAAGTCAACTATTGCTTTATCCAAGGAAATAAATTGCATTTCACACAACCAATCACAAGTAAAGTATTTATGAAATTAAAAATGTACAGGATCAAGTTGTATTAAATACACAACCAGGAGTACTGGATGTTATAAGTTGTCCAGCTAATGTGTGTGTGTGTGTGTGTGTGTGTGTGTATGTGTCACCACTAATATGGATCACTCTACCAAGATAAGTAAATTTATCCAAGATCTCTATGTCCTCAACACATGCATGCACAGATTGCACTGCATCATCCAATAAGTCCTAGTCCAGGAGACCTTCAACCCAAGAATGGCAAAAATCCTCATAAGAGGTTTGGTAGGCAAAGGCGAAGGTCCTCATAAGATCCAATGCCTAAAAAAAAGTTTTTAAAAACACCCCAGAGGCACTCAAAACAAATCAATATGTGATTAGGTGAAATAATTCCCCTCCATTACTTGCTACCATTCATACATATGTGTCCCCCCCCCCTTCCCCTCCCTCCTCAATGATCACCTATATTTCCTCTTATTCCCCCTTTTATCGGGTAATTTTTGGCGTGAATTTCCTTCTCCGGGTCTCTATAGCATGGTCGAGGCATCTAAAGATCCTTGCAACAGAGAGACTTCTACTGTAAGACCTCAGTGTCGCTTGTGAGTTCGGGAGGAGAGGATATATGCCGCCGCGGCTCTTCCCTCATAAATGGACCGGTCGGCAATAATACATCTTTTTCATCCCCCAAATACTATTCCCACTTGTTTTATTGCTCTTAAATGTTAATATCTTCATATTAAACATAAAATAGGCGCATATGAATAAGTAATATCGATATTTATGGTAAAATGAAAATTTTCGTCGGGAATGAACCAAAATACTTCCTCATGGCGGGACATTTCAAATACCATAGTCTAGCCTTTGCCGGGTTAAACCCAATGGCTTTGACTCCTCGTGTAGTGCCTCAAGGGCCAATCTGAGAACATCTAACATCTCTGCTAGGATCACTGCATCATCTGCAAAGTCAAGATCTGTTATCCTGAACTTGCCGATGTCTGCTCCGCAGCGACTCCGCCCAACTGTCAGACCCAGTGAACAGTCCATACAAGTGCTAAAAAGTGTAGGCACCAGAATACACCCCTGTCTCACACCTGAATTCACAAGTAAGAAGGATGATGTTTCCCCACCACACTTGATAGCACTCTCTGTTCCTGTAGGCTATAGAGTCCAGACACCGGGTCAATAATCGCCACAGGAATTCCGCATAGCAGTAGTAGCATCCTTGGAGCACCGAGTCAAATGCCTTCTTGAGATCAACCTAGCCTTCAAGCAGCCCTTTTTGAAAATCAAGTCGGCGCACCCCGAGCATCCGAAGTGCCAGAAGCCAGTCAATTGTTGACTTCTTGGGTGTAAACTCAGATTCCTCAGGTCTCTGCTCCTATAGCAGGTAGCCTCTAATTTGCACCAGTAATATATGGGGGAAGACCTTGCCTGGAACACTGAGCAGTGTAATAACCATGGTATATATTTATTGCAGTCCTGTCGGTCCCCATTGCCTTGCCAGATAAAGGTGACCAGACCCCTTTTCCAATCAAGAGGAATGGTACCTGTCTGTCATACAGCAATCAGGACCGCATGTAACCCATAGACTTACCCCCAGCTTTCAGCAGTTCTCCAGGAATGCCACAAATACCAGGAGCTTTCCCACCCTTCAGCTTAGCCACGGCCTCCCTTACCTCGGCAAGAAAGGGAGGATCTTCATTAATTGGTGGATCAGGAACTGGTGGTTGGAAATCCACTGGAAGAAGATGTCTGTTGGGAGCGCTGGCCATGTACAACTGTTCAAAGTACTCAGCCCAGCGAGTTCTGCACTCATCATCACTCTACGTGAGCTGTCCATCAGCCACCTGAACTGAACTAGCTTGGGGGGTAGGCTTAGAGCGGAGTCTCCTCAGGGCTCGGAAAGCAGGCCGAAAGTCATTTTCAGATAAATGTCCCTCGGCCGCCTCAACGATTCCTTGTCATATATCTCTTTGTCTCTTGTTACGCTGGCCAGCTTGCCAGAATGTACTCGTGACTCGCTAGCACTCGCCACGGCAGTGAAATGGGCTATAATAATCGTAGAACGATATTCTTTCTTTCTTAGTATTCGTGTTGTCACAGACAGATCAGTGTTTGCCTTTAGTATTGTCTGTGACACTTAGAAGTATTTTATATCCATAGTAGTGATTATAACATGCAGCGCGTGAGAGAGAGAGTTGGAGAGCGAAGAGGCAGTGTGTGTGCGTATGTACGTGTGCATTCCTCGCTCGGTGGGCCCACCCGCTCACTATTGGTCGGCGTGCCTAGCGTGGTCTATGATGTCTGCTTTTCCTGTGACGTAGTGGCCTGTGGTTGGTCGCCGCCCTCCTTGCCCAGTGGTCGGGCTCCTACCATCCTCACTCCCTCAGAACATGGCATTGCATGCTCGGTCCTACAAGTCCCTCGCATTCAGTCTTACATTTAACCCCCTTTACTGCTTTGCCTCTCTCTGAACTCCTTCTTTCCAATACTTCTTATCTTTATTCAATTACCCATCCCTTCTGGTTCTCGCATACGACTTCCATAGTCGGCCAGTCGTATTACCAGCACCTGTTCTCACATATATGTTTTGCACTAGCTTTAGAGGTTATTAGAATCATAGTCACATGGAGTCATATTGTTGGGTGCTTCTAATTATTTGGTTGTTCTTTATTACTATTTAATGCTAGACAGTGGAGGGTACCTTTGGTCGTTGTCTGTGTTATGTATGTGGCAAGTCAGAGCCTGTACGACTTCGACGGAGCTAGGTAGCCTGTAGTACACCCTTGTGCATATTTTCCTTTGCGAGCTTAGCAGTATACAAGCAAAGGGCTTTTGCCTACTCTTGCTTGTATACTTGCTAACTCATTTTGTTGACCTTTGAGGAGCGCCAGGGTAAGACCAGATACTTGAGATCTGGACTTACCAAGAGAGCCTCTTAGTCACTTAACGTAAGATAAGGGAAATCTGTTCAGGCGAGACAGTAGGCTGTGAGCATGCTTGAGCTCTGCCTAGGCTCCCTGTACCTTTATGCTGCTGCTAGACTTTATTAGTAAGAAAGACAGCATTCTGTTTATTAACTTTAACCGCGTATGTTTTAGCAATTATTCACATATTGTTTTAGCCTAGGTTGATGCATAGTGCACAACCCAGCATGGCTGTTACTTTGGCTAAGGAAGTACTGTTTTTGAGTTGCTGTTGTTAGTGCTGTCACAGAGTTGTTGCACTCTCTTGTTTCCATATATATGTATCCTATGTTTTGGTGTATTTAAGATACACGCTTTGGTGTCCTGCCCCTGCATTATTCCTGTTCTATATTCGACGAGCATCTTAGAGCATCAGACGTTTTCAGAAGATTCCATATCTGTTTGCTGTAGGACTAGACTTCAAGTGTTTTCATAGAGCATTGAAGAGTTTTAGTCTTGAGTCCAGACTCACACTAAAGATAACGTAAGCATATAACCTTTTATTAAATCTTGTCATAGTTTATTTAAGCATTGTTATTACTTGAGAGCTTTTTTATTAACGTAATTACTCTTGTTGTGAGTAGGCTTTGCCATCACCGGAAAGCCTTTGTAGAAGTGCACTTAACCCAGTTAATTGATACCCCGTTATTCAGTAGATTAACTCTGGAGGGTTTAAGTGTTTTGTTCACCGGCTTAATGGTTCGAGGGTTTGGAATTAGTGTACGTACCGTTGTTGCAGATCTAGCCTATCTTGTAGTCCAATATTAAGTGCCCTTGTTTATTTCGTTGTGCCGGTCGTAACACTCTCCTCAGGGAAGTTCTTGCTCTGCAAGACAGGGCCCTGTGCTGAAGCAGCTAGACCAGCATCCAATCTGACAGCACAACTCTCTTCTATTATGCCCAGTGTCTCACCCAATAGGAAACTTCTCCTTTAACCCAGTTTGACACCAATGAATTCATCAGCTGCAGACAGGATTCCAGGTTTAAAGTTTTCCCACAATTCCACAGGATCCTCGAGGGAGCCAAGTACTTCAAACCGGTTTGAGACAACCACTACATACTCCCTTCCACACTCCTTATCCTTGACCTTCTCAAGATGAAACCATGGGGGATAACAGTTTGAAATTTTTCTGGTTGTAGCTTCATTGTAGCCACAACAAGGTTGTGGTCAGTAGTAAAGAACTCAGTACTCCTAATGACCCTGCAAATCTGGAGGGTCGTCCTCAAAGTGCTTACAGAATGTGATTGATCTCCTTGGCCACACCACCAGTACTGAAGTACCAAGTCCAGCGGTGTAGATCTGGCCTCTGAAGCCAGGACCATGCAATCCTCAGCTTCCTGGACCTTGCGAAGTTAGGAAAAGCGAACTGTTGACATTCCTAGTGCCAGAGCCATGAGGACCGACACATACCTCGTAGCCTACCCTATCTGTGCCAGTAACTGCATTGAAGTCCATAAGGATAACAAGTGTGTCCCGTGGGTGGCACTGCTCAAATGTACCAAGAGAAATGAAGCCCATCGTGTGCTTCATTCTTACCAGCAGTAGATGCTCGTCAACAAGTGTAACCCCAATAACTGTGGGAAGCAGGGCGGAAGAAATCACAATAGCTACCCCCCTTTAGCGAGCACCATTGCCACAGCCAGACAAGTAGTATGTGTAACCGTCACAACTGAGCTCACCGTTGCCAGGCCACCTCGCCTTAGAGAAGGCCACTATGTCGATCCCCAGTAGCCACAGCTCCCTAGATAATGGAGGTAGTCGGTCATCATCTGAAAGGGTTAATATGTTCCAGGCTCGTATCACATATCAAGCAAAACAAAGGTAAAGACAAAAATTCTCCTATAAACAACAGTCTGCATTCATGAAAACAGAAACAAGCAAGCACAAGCAAAGAAGACCGCTATCACATTATACCAAGCAAACAATGAGCTTGACTAGGCACGCACAATACAGGTATCGCAGTCGGACCACACACTCTGTATAATACTGTATATTTACAACGATAAACTCGGACGACAGGGGCTTTAAATATATTGCATGTGGGCACAAACAGAAATGTAATAACGTAAAGTTATGGAGGTAGAATCACCTGCACAAATAACTGGTACACTATGATAACTTTAGAACGTGAACATAAGAACATTGATTTAAGAAAAGTACTGACTCGGGATATATATGTCAAGGGAATGCATTACATCGGCGTTTCAGCTTCATTCATTCCAATCATACCACTTATCACTTCAGATTATTGTAGGTTCAAATTTTATGTAAAGCAAACTTACAGTATATAGGGACTAAATATATATGTATTTTATTGATAATGCTTTGTATAATTGGGGGCACCTAAACCTAGTACAAATGCTGCGGAAGGCTGGCGTGTAATAGATAGTGTATTGTATAGTGTTAAGTCAGTATCCCACGAGACCTTTTATCGTAAATTTTCAATGATCAACATTATTCCAGGAATACTTCTGGGATCCCTTGCATTGGTATCGACAAATAAACGGAAGATATGTGAAGTGAGGCTACAACATTATTTGTTTATATATAACTCATAAGCTGCCAGACGAGTTTAGAAGAAAACAAAAGTTGAAGGAAAAATCATTCGTGTGATACTAGCGTTATTATGAATGAATATTCTTACACTCTTGTAACAACATTATTCTAATAGCGTAAGCTCTTACATCAGCCTTCAATTTATTAATATACCAGCGAGACTCTCAAATCTAGTCACTATTTCACAGCATAAGGTAACTATGAATAGGAACCAAATGTATATGGACTATTCAATATGATTCAGGTTTTAGGTGATTTTGATAATATTTTGTTCTTTCACTCATTCCCCCTCTCACACTTTATTTCTCTTATCACACCCACACACCCACACACCCACACACACTCTATAAGCCGACCCCGGGCCCCAGACTCTAGTGTGTGTGTATGTGTGTGTGTAACTTACGACCAGTGTTGAAGGCGTGTCGGCTTTACTTTGGAACACACTCTTTATCAGGTCCCCCTCTCTCTCCCTCGGGGGCCCCCCACCCTCTCTCTCTCTCTTAAATGCCAAGGATGTTAGTACAGGGGACACAAATACAGGTGGTAGTGTAACCAATAACCCAGAAAATACAGCTCAGGTAATGAGTAGTGAGAATAGTGCTACGAGCTCAGAAAACAAAAAATCAGGGGCAATGTAAATTACAAATTTAAGATTAAAGGAAAAGATAAGACCCTGAGGACCCACAAGTTATTGACAAATGGGTTAGTAGGGCTGGAAGATATCCTAGGTAAATGTGATGATGAAAAGAAAAAAGAAAAGCTATTTACAGATTGGCTCGCCCTCTACACACAAATGGACAGGGTAATGGGGGGAATAGTGGGTCTGTCTGTTTCGGCAATGGAGGAAGACAAGAACAATGGATAATAAAACACTGAAAATAATCTCCTGGAACGTGAATGGCCTGAACAATAGAACTACTGATATTCACTATAATTATTATTATTATACTTATTGTTTTAAATTGTACTCTTATTACTATATTGATGTAGCCTACTATAATTGTACTTGTATTACTATATTGATGTAGCCTACTATAATTGTCTAGCTACTATCTACAATTTACAAGTCGCCAAAATGTAGGTAGCTTGGTGTATCCATGGGTATAATTAAAAAGTAATAAATGAGTTTGCCCGAAGGGTGTGAATCTCTGCTAAGTGATCCCAGGTGGGCTGGGGGGTGGTCCGGTTTCCTAGTTAAGAGAACATCTGGTCGTTTTCCAGCCCACTGGGGATTGGCAGGGATTAACTACCAGCCCTTGTCTCCTAGACACAGGATGTCATATACTGTAATTTTGTTTTGTTTTCTGTATGTATGTAAAGAAAATATTGATTTGTATATATATATTACAATATAGACTGGGGGGAAGAAAGCCCAATCATCTTCAGCCTTTTGAGTCTCCTTGTATAAATATTATACATACCTGTATGCAACATTTGTATATCCTGTATTTATACGAACTTAATCAAATAATCAAATAACAAAAACAAATCTCGCTCACACACACACAAACACGCACACACGCGCGGGTTGGCTAAAAGATAGACATAATTGGTTTTGGTTAATGATGCTCCTTATTCAAATAAATCTAATAGTGTTATTTAACGCTACACCGGACATGGCATTATACATGTATCGTATAATTACGAATGGACTCCTGTCACTTTTAGAAAGGGATCAATGTTCGGAATATAACTGTCCATAATCCAAGTCAATAATACGATATAGGTGTTTTAACCCCTTTAATTAGATGATGGTGTATTTAATTTACTAGCCATGAGCAAACAATGGCTCATGATCAGTCTGCTCTCCTCTTGAAGGCCTCAGAGGCTGACAGGCTCTGGCATAAGCTGGGGAAAAAGGGGAGAATAAAATAAAGTATTTCTCGGGGGATATATTAGGATACATTACATTCTATAGTTGGACTGGTCAACATATTTCAGTAATCATTTCAGTTTTTTTGCCTATCTCTTATGTCGTATTTAGTAGTAGACATAAGCTTGGTGCTCCCTTCTCGCAGCTGTTCGGTTCAGGTGTTCCTTCAAGCTACGTCTGAAGGAATACAATGTTCTCTTTTCACGGACTGACTGGGGTAGGTTGTTCCAGTCTTTGATGGCAGTAAAGAAGAATGTTAGCTTACCCTGTCCTTGGATTCTCGGGACCGTAAAATTATACATCCTATTCCTTGTAATATGTCCAATCCTCTCATTTGCTTTAACACAATTACTCTTTAAATACTCTGGAGCCCTATCATAAAATATCTTGAAGGCATTAGTGAGTCTGATTTGTTTGGCCCTGTCAGAGACATTGAGCATACCAAGTGACTGAAGTTGTTCCTGGCCAACATGCGATCTGGGTCCTAGGTTCAGCATGAACCTAACCATTTTATTTTGAGTGACCTGAAGTTTGTGCTTTGCTGATTTAGATGATGCAGAGTACCAGAATGACACAGAATAGTCAAAATTACATTGAACAAGCGCTTGGCAGAAGGTCTTTTTGGTCGCCG
Source organism: Paralithodes platypus (assembly GCA_032716605.1). Lineage (NCBI taxonomy): Eukaryota > Metazoa > Arthropoda > Malacostraca > Decapoda > Lithodidae > Paralithodes > Paralithodes platypus. The sequence continues at coordinate 64,736,090 of CM064504.1, read as the reverse complement.
CTGGCAACCATCCCACCTGTCTATACAGGTATTTTATACGTGCTCTACATTTACTCAGGATTGATTCCAAAATTATTTCACCTGACAGAGTCAAGTCCAGTTTTAGTCCGAGATATTTCACTTGTGACACTGTTGTTATAGGATTATCATTACAGTTGACTGAGAAGCCCTCAATGTCTTTCAGTTTGCGTTTTGTTCCACATAAGATGGCTTCTGTCTTGCCCAGGTGAAGAGATAGTCTATTGTCCACTAGCCAATCACTACACGATTCTAGTTCTTTGGAAAGTGAGGCGGCAATACTTATTGGGTCTTTTCCTGAAACCAGAAGCATGCTGTCGTCAGCATACAATAATAATTTACACGATACGCTCAGTGTCATGTCGTTCACATAACAGAGAAAGAGTAAGAGACCAAAGGATGCTTCCCTGTGGGACCCCTTAGTTAATTGTCATAGGATCAGAAAGATTATCATAAATTTGTACTCTTTGTGTTCTACCACTAAGATAAGATTTAAACCAGTTCACTGACCCAATGCCCATTGCTTGTAGTTTATTACAGAGGATATCATGGTCTACTGTATCAAACGCTTTTTGTAGATCAAGAAGAACCATACCGGTGTAGTTACCCTTAGACATTTTTTACGAATGTGATCTGTTAAGTGGATGAGACAGGAGTCTGTTGATTACATGCCTCTGAAACCTGATTGAAACTTATAGAATAGATAATTTTCTTTGAGGTAGTGTTCAATTTGGGTGTATACAGCTCTTTCAAGGATTTTTGATACAATACATAATATGCTAACTGGTCTGTAGTTGCTAACATATAATGTATTTCCTTTCTTGAATAGAGGGGTTACAATAGCTTCCTTCAGTTCAGCAGGTACAGTGTTGGTGTTAATTGACAGGTTGATGATGTGGGTTAGGGGACATGCGACACCAATGGCTCCATCTCGTAGAAATTTGGCAGGAATTTTGTTTGGTCCTGTGCTTTTATGTACATTTTGGTTAGAGAGCTCCTCAAATGTGTATTTTGGTGTAACATTTTGCACTCCAAAAGTGTTCGGGTGTATGCCTTTATCCCTGTAGAAATTTTGAAAGGTGGCCGTTGTTGTGGTGTATTTATTGAGAGGTTGCGGTAGGTTCTGTGCAAGTGTGTTTGCTATGGAGGTGAAGGGGTTGAAGTAGGTTGAAATCATGGCAAACCTGATCATTAATTTTGAGAGCAATATTAGTTTTAGATGAATCCCTTGCCTTGTTGCTGTAGCCCGTTGTTATTAAGTGCCTCCATAGTTTTTTGGGGTTACTCTGATATTCCTCTGCCTTACTGTGGAAATAATTAGATTTCGCTGATTTAATTTTCCTACTTAGCTTATTCCTAGCCCTGTTGAACTAATTTTTCAGACCTTGATCCTGTCTATGTTTCACTAGCCGTTATAACAGTTTGGTTCTATGTTCTAGATGGTGTAGTATGTCATTGTTGATCCATGGGTCTGATCTTGCTTTAATTCGTATATTTTTTCAGAGGAGCTAGTTCGTCTAGGATGTTTGTAATGATGGTTCTGAAGCAACCCATGCGTCATTAACCCGGGAACGGCGGGAAGACTCTTAAGAGTTCCCCCGGCGGACTGCGGGAAGACTCTTAACCCAGTGAGACCCAGCGTCGCACGTGATGCGTCGGCAGTGTTTGATCACCAACTCCCAGCGACGCATCACGTGTGTCCGACATATAAAAATAACTTACGTGGCTCGTAAGGTAGGAAATGGCGGGAGAATAGGAGGGGGAGGTACCGTAGTGTGTGTGGGAGTCGGGCCGGTAGGTGTGAGCGGGCCGAGACAGCCGCGCGGCTGGTGGTGGTGGGCTTAGTGGGGATACTTTACACCGTTAGTTCACCGCCACTTTGAACCTTTATTACTCCGGTCGTATGGGAGCTAGAGGCTTGAGATTTATGTGAGACACTCCTTAGAATGTATGCCGTACAATGCCATACTCAGTTTTCACCCTAGTGCTTCCGGGCCGGTGGTCATGCAGGGGAGACGAACTTTCGACCCCCCCCCCCCGCCCCCCAAATGACCGAGGTGAATTTTTTTTTTCATTTCTCACCATTCTCTTCCATTTTGGCTCAACACATTTTTTTGAGGCTCCCCCCCACCCAAAAAAAAAAAATCCGAGGTGATTTTTTTTTTTTTTTTTTCATTTCTCATCCTTGTCTTCCATTTTAGCAAACAAAAAAAAGAAGTGAAAATGGCTTGGGACTGGGGTGAACAAAATATTATAACTAGCCTGGGCTCAACGGGTTATGAGTCAGGGGAAAAAAAAATCAATTTAAAACACCGATTTTTTTTTTTTTTTTTTTTTTTTTTGCCCCTTGGCCATGCAAAATATCACTCCTCTACCTCCCCTTCCCCACTTTCCTCCCCTCCTTCAGTTGTCACCTATTTTCCCTGTTATTCCCTTATTCTGTGGTATATTTTCGTGCTAACATTAGCGAGTTGCAAGCAGGGCATTGTCATCACTGTTAGCAAGCGAGTGCAAGAGAGAGAGAGAGAGTATTGATCGACAGTGTCTCTCCGGACTTGGGGAAAAGTGGCGGGAAAGGAGGTTGACTCAGCCATACATTATGTAACTCCCGGCCTGTATCGCCGATTTTGACCATCCAAACGCTGTTTCCACTTGTTTTATTGTTGTAACAGGTTAATACCTTTATAATCAACCTATAATAGGTGCATATGGAGAAGTATTAACCTCTCCGCGGCGCACAGGGGGTTTTCTACAGGGTAAGACTGTGCGCACCTATGATGATTTTGGGACCTATTGCCAATTTCGATAAAAAGTACATCATCGTGTAGGGAATGTTTGCGTGCATCGGCCCATATATATTTGACCCCCCAACAAATGTCTGGGGGGGGTAGGGGAACGGTCCGTAGTTGAAAAATGTGGAGCGAATGGCACCGCGCGGCTAGATTGTCATCGAGCGGCGAGATTTCCCTGCCGAATATTTTAGCGCGCAGGGGATAGAAGGAGAGGGAGGAGGGGGTGGGTTACCGCGTATTATCACGTATATCTCCTTTTTCGAGCCCTTTTAGGCTATTTAGAGTATGTATACGTGTGTAGGGCACCCATATAACAATGAATCTGCCTCATAGTGACCAAAAATTGCAATATATAAGGGAATTATAAGAGAATATTTAGGCGGGAATGAAGATGTGTTGGAGGTTTGGCGGGCAATTTATGAGCTGAGAGTGTGGTTTACGCCATACATATCACGTATATCTTGTACGTAGAGCACTGTCACGCTATAATACAGACTTGTACGTATGTATACGTGCCATATATCAAAATATATACCGCATATAAACCAATTCATGCGATATTTACGCACATTATCAATGAGTTTCTATGCGTGAACCAAGGTGTGAGTGAGTTGTGGTGGGAATGAAAGGGGGAGAGGGTGTGTTACGCCATAAATATCACGTCAATCTTGTATTTAGAGCACTATCTTGCTATAATAAAGACGTGTACATATGTAGGCGTCCCATATAACAAGGAATATACCGCATATAGCCCAATTGATGCGATATTTACGCAAATTGTGAATGTGTTTCTAGCAGACGGAAGCCTGAAAGGGGGGGTTGGGGGTGGGTGGGTGGGTGGGAGGGAGGCATGCAGGGGTGCAGTGAGTGAGTGAGTCGTGGAGAGATGGAAGTCAGGCAGATCTCTAGATAGATAACCAGCTTAGTGATAATTGTGGAGGCGCCCCAGGCGTATTGATGTTTGGTATTTTGACCCTTATGTCTACCAGATGGCTGGTGTTCGTTGCCATCAACAGGTCTACAATAACATGAGTCAGGAATGGAGAGAGAGAGAGAGAGAGAGAGAGAGGGAGAGAGAGAGAGAGAGAGAGAAACTGAGACATGCGTATGTCGTACATCTCAATGGACTTCAGAATTGCATTTTTATGCAAGCAGACATTGCATTTTAGACACATGTGAAGTACCACAGAAACATGTAGGCCATTGACTGTAAATAAAGTACTATATTTATAGACCACCAGCGACGGTGCTGAGTCAACACAGGCAGATTGCCTGTTGTGATAGAGGGCTAAATATAGACTGGTGTCTCCTTACACCTGCGAAAGGGTAGATTGCCACCAGAGAAACGTTTACTTATTTATTTCGAAGTAATATGAATCTAAATGTATATTCGAGACATACTGCAATTATTTGTATGACAGTCATGACTATGTATAATCCAATATACGCGCGTAGGCGAGACATAAGAAAGCTGGTTGAGCACTTTTCGACACCCACACAGTTATTATTCATTTTTATTTACAATATTATACAATACAAATGTATTTGTGAAGAGTATTTTATCCATTATTGTATTTATACCAATTTTGTTCCCAGACAGAGCTGCTGTAGCTGGAGAATCAAGGAGCGGCAAGGGTCACCTCGTGACCGCCTGACCGTGTGAAAATGAGTGGAGTCACACTGAGAGGGGCAATTTTGCTGAGTGTTTGGGCAATTTTTGACAGAATAAAGTTATATAATTACTAATTCTTGACAGAGACAAACTATTATAAACCTTGGCATGATATAATTGATAATCCCATCAATTTACAAACGTAAAGTGGTGGGATAATTCATTTTTTTTTGTCTATTGTCATTTCGATTGTACACCACGAAGTTTTGAGTGATAGTTGGTATGAGCTCCTGTGGCAGGATTGGTAAGGTCGCGGACTGGAAAACTCAAAGTGTCGTAGGGTAGTGGGATCGAATCCAGGAGGGGGTTATGGGGAAGGTTTTTATATTGTCTAGAAAAATTTTTATAAATTTTTTTTTTTACAAGATCATGCCATTGTATTCAAACAATATGAAATATTCATAGAATATATCATATTGTAAGAATACAATGACATGACCTTGTTTTCTTTTTTTCTTTTTTTATTGTTTTATTTTATTATCATAGTAGGTTTGACATGATTTATTGAAACATATTTATTTTGTACAATTCATTTGAGGTAAGAAAATAATTATATACACATTACTTAGGCTAATACCAAACATATATATTGATATACTAAAAAAATAAGGCATATTACATGTAAATCTTTGAAACTTATAAACTAAATAATGAAACATACAATTATATAATGTAAAAGCTATATCACAGGGACATCTTTGGAACTTATACATTAATAATATATATGTTACATTATATGAGTGTAGCGTGATCAATTAGGTCAGGTCAGGTAAGGTGGGGGTACGAGTCCAGGCCAGGGCAGGGCAGGAGGCGAGTCCAGGGCAGGGCACGGGGCGAGTCCAGGGCAGGGCAGGGCAGGGGCCGACACTCAGTAGTTTGAAGGTGTGGTAGTCCCTGAAGCAGTCACCGGCAGGGTTCGGGACATTGTGACGTATAACAGTCCTTCCCTGAGTGGGAAAGGTGACTTGTTTGGGTGAGTGTCAACGCTTCTGGGGGGCCACACTAGGTCTTGTTTTTGGTATGGGGTTTTTAAGCTGGTTGTGCAAGTTGGGTCCTGTCATTGTGTACGAGTGCCAATAGCTCAGTGAGTATTTCTTAGGTAGTGGGCATACGTGTTCTGTTCCTTCTATGTGAGAATCAGGGATGGTGTAGTAAGAAAAGGGGAAGGGGAAGAGAAAAGAAAAAGGCATAGCATGTTAGCAGCCTGTAGTGCGTATATTATGCTACACACACCTCACGACTCCAATATTTCGCAATCATAATCCCACATAATGTTCAAAACACAAAATTAATTATTCTTGCACAGTAGAGTATTTGGTCACCCACTTCCCTTCACCCCCACCTGCCGCTGGTTACCCCTCCCACTCTTGTACCCTCCTTCCCCCTCCCTCGCCTCCCTCCGTCCACCCTATATCTTCAACCTCCAACCCCAACACCATCACTGTTACTAGATAATTTATGGGCACTAATTTTGCTGCCCTCTATTGAGGTCTTGGACAGACCAAGGCTGTATCTGTTTCATCAGTCCACAACTGTACAATCTGTTCCGCAAGGATGGCACTCATCTAAACCCTGTGGGTTCAGCACGCATGGGTCGTCTCCTACACGAAGCAGTCCGCAGCCATGGATCAAAAAACGCCATTCGAGAAGAAGCAGCAGTGACATAAATCATCCAACGCCAAGAAAAAAACAGAGGCAACCGAGGACCACCAGCGATAAGGACCGAAGACAGCGAGGACCGAGGACAGCCATGAACATAAATGTAGATCCGACAAGAACCAAAAATATTATTAAAGAGCGTTCCGTGAGTTCTAAAATAACAAATTTAAAGGTTTCTATGCAAACGCTCGTAGCATACGCAATAATTTTCAGATTTAGAGGAGCTAGTGTTTACAGAAAATTATGATGTGATTGGCATAACAGAATCTTGGCTCAATACAGAAGATAGAGACTTTTTAGCAGAGTATTCACTTCCCGGTTATGTAATGTTTGAGAAAAGCCGAATAAATCGAAATGGAGGTGGCGTTTTACTTTATATCAAAGAAAGTCTTAACCCTACCCTCTTGTCAAAACCTCAAATTGTGAACGTCAACTCATCTTTTGTGCTAATAAAGAATAATAAAGGTACAAAAATAATACTTGCATTAATATACAGACCTCCAGCTCAATCAGTGCAAACTGACCGAGAAATTTACAAACAAATTGCAGATGTAAGTAACTCACAAGATACCGTAATTTTTGGCGACTTTAATTTACCTGTGACCAAGTGGGACGATACTCTTACTTCACACTCCGGACATGACATGTATACGAACTTTCAAGAGAGTTCGCTTTATCAATTTGTTCGAACGCCGACCCGTGGTAATAACGTTCTTGACATTGTACTTGCAACAAAAGAAGATTTAATAGAGAATTTGAATGTTGGTGATGAGTTCAGTAACAGCGACCATCGTACGATAACTTTCACTTTAAAGTTTACTAGTAACGAACCAAATAGTAGCATCGAAAAAGTCCCTAATTTCAAGAAAGCAAACTTCCATAAACTTAGAGCTATGTTTAAAGAAACTGACTGGAGCTTTTAATTAACAATAACGACATAAATACATCTTGGAAGTTATTCGAAACCACTTACCTAAAAGCAGTGCAAGACTGCATACCATCGAAAATACGGCGTCCAGGCCATAATAATAAGCCCAAATGGTGGAATAAAGATATTTCAAACTGCCTGCTTGCTAAAAAATTTGCTAATGATAGATTAAAATCCTCACAAAATGTCGAAGAACGGGTGAAATTTGTAGAGCTACGACGCAAAGCCAAAAAGTTAATTAAGCAAAGTAAAAAGACCCTAGAGTTACATATTGCGAATCAAAGTAAAACAAACCCGAAAGAATTCTATAGTTATGTCAGAAAGAAAAAAGTAGTTACTTCAACTGTTGGACCGTTAGTCGATGAAAACGGAGAATACACCAAAGACGAAGTACAAATGAGTAATGCCCTCAATACCTTCTTTGCATCAGTTTTTACAACAGAAGACCTCAGTGATATCCCTACACCATCGCCGTTTCAGATTGATAATTCAGATGTTCTAAGCAATATCACCGTTACAGAGAGAGAAGTATTGAATTGTTTAGATAAACTCAAGGTAAATAAACGCCTGGACCTGATACAATCTCGCCTAGAGTTCTAAAGGAAGCTAAGGATGAGCTCTCCAAACCACTGACATTACTATTCAATAAATCCTTGCAGTCTGGAACTATGCCTGATCAGTGGAAGCTAGCCAACGTAACACCGATATTAAAAAAGGCAGCAAATCCCTACCCAGTAACTATCGTCCAATTAGCTTAACCTCAGTTGTATGTAAAATGCTAGAAACTGTCATACGAGACAGACTCGTAAAACACTTAGAGGAAAATAACATACTTAAAGATACTCAACACGGCTTTCGTAAAAACGTTCCTGTTTAACAAACCTCTTAGACTTCTTCCACGATATCCTCAACCTCTACGATGAGAGTAAAGCTGTAGATATTATATACCTTGATTTTCAAAAGGCCTTTGACAAAGTTCCCCACAAACGTTTACTGCTAAAACTAAAAGCGCATGGAATACAAGACGGTGTGTTGAAATGGATAGAAAATTGGCTCAGCGACAGAAAGCAAAGAGTAGTCATAAACGGTAAGGCACCTAAATGGACCAATGTAAGTAGCGGGTACCCCAGGGATCGGTACTAGGACCAATTCTCTTTCTAATTTACATCAACGACATAGATGAGGGTCTCACCTGTACAATCTCAAAATTTGCTGACGATACAAAAATTGCAAATAGCGTACTCTCAAAGAACAAGTTGACGATATGCAACACAATCTAGATAAATTGTCATGTTGGGCCCAAATTTGGCAAATGAGTTTCAATGCGGATAAATGTAAAGTACTACATATCGGATAGCTAAATGAGAAAGCAAACTATTCGATGAATGGCACTCAGCTTAAGAATGTAAACAGAGAAACCGATCTGGGAGTAACAATATGAGTAACCTAAAACCGAGTCAACAATGTTCAGAAGTTGTTAAGAAGGCAAACAAAATAATTGGCTTTATAGGCAGGTCATTTGAGCATAAATCCAAAGAAGTTATCCTAACCCTTTACAATTCCTTAGTCCGCCCTCTTCTGGAATACTGCGTTCAATCCTGGTGCCCTTATTACCAAAAGATATAAACAAGCTAGAACGAGTTCAGCGTAGAGTTACCAAAATGATACCTAGCCTAAAGAACAAACCATGCGAAGAGCGTTTTAGAGAATTAAATCTATTTCCTTTAACCCAGCGCAGATTAAGAGGTGACTTAATTCAAGTGTTCAAAATCATCAAAGGCATCGACAATATGAACTCTAGTAAGTACTTCACTATCGACCAATCTAATTACACGCGGGGAAACGGTTGCAAAATTATTGGTAAATCTTTTAACTCACACGAATCTAAGAATTTCTTCTTCAATCGAGTTGTCAACTTGTGGAATGGGCTTCCCCGAAACGTTATAGACTGCATCACCGTTGATTCATTTAAACTCCGCCTAGACAAATATCTCGCATCAAACCCGCGACGGACTGCGTTTGTAAATGAATAACTTTTTTTTATTCCCCCCTCAGTTACTAACCCATCTGTCACCTACTAACTTCCTAATCCTGCCACGGACATTAGTTCCAGGGCAGTAATTCCCTTTCCAATGTTCCCTTACCCACTCTAACCCACTGTTTGGACACTTGATCCTCAGTGTTTTGGAGGACAAGCAACCTAGAAGGGTCACTAGAGCTGTTGTTGCTTGATTTCCTTTGTACTCCTTTGTACTCCTTTGTACCTGTTGTGCCTGTACCTATGATTAACTAGCACAAGCCTGCACCTCTACTTGTGCCAGCTGAAGCTGAGTAAGGTCAATTTGCATTTACATAATCAAATCAAATTAAATAGTCATATCAAATAGTGGGTAAGAGTAATCCTCACCAGGATTCGAACCCACTCACTCCAGGTATATTTGGGAGAGTCGGGCACCGTAACCACTCGGCCATGAGCGAATATAAGGAAAGCAACCTTAGTTCTCTTAAAGCAACTAAGGTTGCTTTCCTTATATCCGCTCATGGCCGAGTGGTTACGGTGCCCGACTCTCCCAAATATACCTGGAGTGAGGGGGTTCGAATCCTGGTGAGGATACCGCTTACCCAACCTGTCCTACATAATCATACAAAATTGATATCAAATAGTGTCTGCTTGATCAAAGCAACATTTTTATTTTTGTTAGCATTAGGAGGAGGAGCAATCTGCAGATGTTGAGCCCTAATAGTATTTTTGCTTTTAATTCTGGTTCATACTTTGGCAACTGTTTGAATACCTACAAGATCTCTGACTTCTTATAAAGTAGAAATAGGTGACATTATGAAGATTGAAAATAACAATCACTAAAAATATCAACTAATATATTCTTATGATAATATCCTGAAGAATCCTGGCAAAGTCGCCAATTTATGTTAAGAAGTAGAGTAAGACACAACGTAGGCTGTAAATAGGTTAAACCTAATGTCTACAATCAACCAATAACCAGGTTCAAGAAATCTAATATGACAAAATTACAAAGACAAATTTAATGATTAACTGTAGCAAAACAGATTACAGGATGGATAATAATCAATCAATTAATGGGGGTCGTACGCCGTGACAGTGCAAAGCTGCACTCACTTCCTGAGCGAGACTCCAGGCATCTGCCCAGCCCTTATCAACCAATCTGAGAACATCCAACATCTCTGCTAGGCTCACTGAGTCATCTGCAAAATCAAGATCGATGATCTTGTTATTGCTGACGTCTGCTCCACAATGACTATGCCCAACTATCTGGCCCATTTACCAGTTCATACAAGTATTGAAAAGTGTCGGTGCTAGAATACACCCCTCTCTCACATCTGAATTCAGAAGGAAGAAGGAAGATGCTCCCCCACCACACTTGACAGCACTCTATCTTCATGTATAAAGTCCAGACACTAGGTCAATAATTGCATCGGGGATCCCGCATAGCCGTAATAGCTCCCAAAGCAACTTTCGGTGCACTGAGTCAAAAGACTTCTTGAGATTAACATAAACTGCAGGCAGCCCTTTTTTAAACTCTAGTCGGCATTCTATGAAAAACCGGATTGCCAGAATCCGGTCAACTGTTGACTACTTGGGTGTAAATGCAGATTCCTCAGGTCTCTGCTTCTTTAGCAGGTGGCCTCGGTACCGTATCAATAGAATATGGGTAAGACCTTGCCTGGCACACTGAGCAGTGTGATCCCATGGTAGTTATTGTAGTCCTGCCAGTCCCCTTTCACACCAAATAGGTGTGACCAGACCCCTTTTCCAGTCAAGAGGAATGGTACCTGTCTGCCATGCAGTGTTCGGGACTGCATATTCACATGTAACCTGTGGACCATGGACTCAACTCCAGCTTTCAGTAGTTCTCCAGGAATGCCACAAATACCAGGAGCCTTCCCACCCTTCAGTTTAGGCACAGACACCCTTACCTCATCAAGGGAGAGAGAGTCTTCACTAATCTATGGATCAGGGACTGGTGGATAGATGTCCGCTGGATAAAGCTGTCCTTTGTGGACACTGTCCATATACAACTACTCAAAGTATGCAGCCTAGCGCTCTACACTCATCATCACCCGATGCGAATTGGCCATCCGCCATCCGAACTGAACTAATCTGGGTGGTATGCTTAGAGTGGAGTTTCTTCAGGGCTTGGTAAGCAGGCCGACAGTCAGTTGTAGATAACCTCCTTAATAATTCTGATATACCTCTCTTTGTCTCTCCTCAGGGAGTTTCTCGCTCTATGAGACAGGGCACTGTGCTGACCAAGATCTCCATCCAGTCTGGCAGCACGACTCTCTTCTATGATGCCCAGTGTCTCACTCCATAGGAAACTTTCCTTGACCTCGTTTTGACTCCAATGCTTTTATCAGCTGCCGACAGGCTTCCACTCTTACATTTTTCCCACAATTCTACAAGGTCTTCCAAGGACCCAAGCACTTTAGACTGGTTTGAGACTGCCACTGCATAATTCCTTGCACACAACTCATACTTGGGCCTCTCAAGATGAAACCCTTGGTGAGATGTTTCTGGTTTTGAGTCGTAGCTACAGTGTAACAACAATAAGCCTGTGCTCTGTAGCAAAGAATGTAGCACTCCTACAGACCCTTCAGTTCTAGAGGATCCTCGGACTAGTGTTCACGAGTCTGTGATCAATCTCCTTGGCCACAACACCAGCATTGGAGTACCAACTCCAACCGTGTAGTTTCTAAAACCAGGACCCCGCAAACCTCAACTTCCTGGATCTTTCAAAGTTCAGGAAGAGAGAACTGTTGCCATTTCTGGTATCAGAGCCATGAGGACTGACAAATACCTCGTAACCAGCCCTATCTGTGCCAGTAACTGCATTGAAGTCCCCTAGGACAACGAGTGTGTCCCATAGGTGGCACTGTTCTACCATAGAGTCGAGCTTGGTGTAGAACCATTCTTTCTCTTCTAAAGTACTCATCTCAGTAGGAGCATACACAACAACTTAATAAATGAAGCCCATCAAGTGCTTCATCACCAGCAGCATACGCTCATCAACAGGTGTAACCCCCACAACTGTGGAAACCAGGATGGAACAGATCACAACAGACACCTCCCTTTGGTAAGCACCATTGCCACAGACAGGCCAGAAGTATGTGTAACCATCGCAACTAATCTCATCGTTGCCAGGCCGCCTAACCTGAAAGAGGGCCGCTTTTGTCGACCCGTACCAACTGCAATCGCCCGATAAAGGAGGTATTCGGTCATCATCCGAGAGGGTTATTATGTTCCAGTCTCCAACCCGGAGACCCCTCTGAAGGTTAAGCCCAAGAGCGGGTCTTTGGGTTTGTGAGTCGTCTGCACTGCCACGATCACCCCAAAAGTCAGGAGATTGTTTGGGGGATCCGTCACCATTGACAGTGCAGGAGTCTCGAACGCTTTGTCAATAATTGTCATAATTATTATTTTCTTTAGAGTTAACATAAATTTGGAAGGCAGGGTGATTCATTGTAATAGTTATAAAAGCTAGATGAAAATATGTTTTGTATGCTTTTAGCAGGTTGTGAATGTTGTAGACAGACATATGGCACTTAGGTTTGATTTATTCCTGGAAGTTCAATATATATATATATATATATATATTGTTTATTTATATTATATATATTATTCTCATGGGGTTTGTTGTTCGGGGTTTTCCTTCCCCTAGACGAGGTTGCCTGCCTAGGATAACGAGTCCCGTCTACACGGACGCCTAAGAATATATGATAACCTACTTGAGGCAAGAAAAAGTTTACCAAAATATATACATGTGAACAATATTTAAATATACCAGATTCCTGATGTAATGCAGACAATTAAAGCTCAAAATACTTGTAATTAATGTTTTCTTAAAAACACATTACTAATTATTATAAGCTATTAAATCATCCAAATACACAAAATATTAATCACAATATTCAATTTAGTTGTAAACATATCTAATGATAAAATCAACCGACTGGCATAATTTTAAATGAAAATATACTCGGCAGAATAGGAATAAAATGTTAAGAGCTAACTCAAGCAGAGTACTTAAATACTAAAACTACGAAAACTTACTAAGAACGAAAGGAAATCCTTTCACATTCGCAATTAATAATAGTTACAATGAAATAATAATTAATTCACAAAACTTAATAACGACTGTTACACTGGTGATGGCCTGGTCTATCAGAGTGAGAGTTGAGCGTTCTCTGCCATACCCATAGCTTACTCTGATTGTTCCTTTTACTTACTGTATATATTTTCTAGATCTCGAGTGACGGCGTCTCTTCCGTGGATTGACCTCCCTACTGCCAACCTAGAGGCTGGCAGATTTTGTAGCCAAAGCGTCACATTTTCCCTTTGCCCCACAACTTTTCCTTCATAATTGCTGAGAGGCCTTGGGTGGGGCTTTGGTTTCCCAGGCATTTCCGCATCCTCCTCAGCTCCCCGGCTTAGAGTGGCTTTGGTCACCTGGGCTTTATTAGTGGTAAGCAGGGAGGATTTTGTGGGGGTGCTCGATTATAGCCTTGGCCTTGCTCGGGACCTTGGGTCTGCTCGGCCAGACAGCCTGGGGGAGTAGCAACAACAAAAACAACAATTGTTACAATTGATCACACTTTCTATGACTGACTTTTGTAAAATTGTGCACATATTACAAAGAATAATTATATACCATTTTACATATATGTGTATATATGGTCCTGTCCAGAGTGAGGTTTGGCATCCTCTACCCAACCTTAGCCGTTTCTGTCTGTCTCGTTTCCTATATTTCTTTTTCACGGGTGGACAGGACTCGATAGCCTTGGCAGTCAACCTCGTCTAGGGTAAGGAAAACCCTGAACAACAAATCCCTCTTATGGACTCCAGCGAACATGGGGAAGAGCCAGCTGGTGGGGCCTGCGACCCGACACTACAAATAAACCAAAGGAACCATCACACACAGGGGAATAGGGACCGGGGATCGTGGTAAATACTACAGACCAGTTGCCCATGACTCTGGGGGGTTCAATACCAGGCATGCTCAGCTCTGCTCCTGCCAGTCAAGCAGGAGCGCCAAATGTGATAACTGCAGGGCAAAGCCTTCAGGACCCCTGCAGTTTGAAGGGCGGCGAACCTCTTAGACAAACTTCTGACTTGCGGAATGGTATTAACGGCAAAAATTAATCATGATCCCAAAGACCAGCACCGGGGCTTAACTATCGGAGGGGTCTCCGGGTTGGAACCTGGAACATATTGACCCTCTCGGATGATGACCGACTACCCCCATTTTCAGGGGACCTGCGGAAGCTGGGGATCGACATAGTGTCCCTTTCTGATGTGAGGCGACCTAGCAACGGTGAGATCAGGTGCGATGGTCACACATACTACTGATCTGGCTGTGGCAATGGTGCTCATCAAAGGGGGGGTGATTGTTGCGACTTCTTCCGCCCTGATTCCCATAGTTGTTGGGGTTTCACCTGTTGACTAGCTTCTACTGCTGATAAGGATGAAGTATACAATGGGATTCATATATCTTGTTGCAGTGTATGCTCCTACCGAGATGAGTAATTTAAAGAGAAAGAATTGTTCTACAGTACACCAATCTCGACTCCATTGTTGAACAATACCACAAATGGGACACACTCGTCCTCCTAGGGGACTTCATTGCAGTTACTGGCACAGATAGGGCTGGCTACGAGGTATGTGTCAGTCCTCATGGCTCTGGCACCAGGAATGTCGACAGTTCTCTCTTCCTGAACTTCACAAGGTTCAGGAAGTTGAGGATTGCGGGGACCTGGTTTTAGAGACCAAATCTACACCGCTGTTCTTGGTACTCCAATGCTGGTCGTGTGGCCAAGTAGATCGATCACATCTTGTAAGCACTCGTTGGAGGACCTTCCAGAACTACAGGGTCTTTAGGAGTGCTGATTTCTTTGCTATCAACCACAGGCTTGTTGTTGCTTCACTAAATTTACAACTCAAAACCAGAAAAATCTCCAAATGTTGTCCCCATGGGTTTCATTTTGAGAGGCTCAAGGATGAGGAGTGTGCAATGGAGTATGCAGTGGCAGTCTCAAACCGGTTTAAAACACTTGGCTCCCTAGAGAATCCTGTAGAAAACTTCAAACCTGGAGCCCTGTCAGCAGCTGATGGATGCATTGGTGTCAAACCAGGGTCAAGGAGAGGTTTCCTATCGGGTTAGATGCTGGGCATAATAGAAGAAAGTCGTGCTGCCAGATTGAATGGAGATCTGAGTCAGCACAGGGTCCTGTCTTTCAGAGCAAGAACTTACCTGAGGAGAGAAAAAAGAATGGTATGTCAGGGGAAACGCTGAGGAGATCGTGGGACATTTCTCTGCAAATGACCTTCGGCCTGCTTACCGAGCCCTGTAGAGACTCCGCTCTTAGCCTACCCCCAATGTTAGTTCAGTTTGGATGGCGGATGGCCAACTCGTATTGAGTGATGATGAGTGCATAACCCGCTGGGTCGCATACTTTCAGCAATTGTACATGGCCAGTGATTCCCAACAGACAGATTCTTCCAGTGGATGTCCAACCGCCAATGCCTGACCAATCAATTAATGAAGACTCTCTTGCCGAGATAAGAGAGGCTGTGGTTAAGCTGAAGAGTGGGAAGGCTCCTGGTGTTTGTGGCATTCTTGGATAATTACTGAAAGCTGGGGGTTAGTCCATGCTCCATGGGTTATATGTGATCCTGACTGCTGTATGGCAGACAGGCACCATTCTTCTTGACTGGAGAATGGGTATGGTCACCCTTATCTGGAAAGGGAAAGGGGACCAACAAGACTGCAATAACTACCGTGGTATTACACTGCTTAGTGTGCCGGGCAAGGTTTTCGCCCATATTCTGCTGGTGAAAATCCGAGGCCTCTTGCTGTAGGAGCAGAGACTCTAGCAATCTGTATGTACACCAAGAAGTCAACAATTTTGGGCTCCTCCGACCATAAACTTATCTGTCACCTGTCCTATCTCTCCAGTACGGCAACCCAATCCTCCCAGCCGGCGATGCTTGTGGCACTTTGGTGCTGCCGACTTGGAGGCTCTCTGGCAGTATTTCTTTTATTTCTCATGGAATTATTTTTGCTTCCGTGGCCGGGGACCCTCGGAAAGCTCTGAACCCACTACCGAGGTAATCCTCTCGGGCATGGGAGGCATACATTCCATTTTCTTTCTTTCAGACTAATGCCAAAACTATCTTGGTTTACTCACGCTTGTACTACTGCTGTACATAATAAGGAGGAAGCATTCTAACGGTACCGACGCCTTAAAACACAAGAATCTCATTCTTCCCATGTTTCTGCCCTGAATCAAGCCAAATCTGTTCTTCGACTTGCCAAACACTCTGTCATCAAAAACAAATGCACTGAACTATCCAACTCTAGCTCTTCCCAAGCTTTCTGGCATCTAGCCAAAAACCTCTCTACCAATTTTTCTTCCTCGTCTTTTCCACTCTGATGGCACAACCATAATTTCTTCTTCTGACAAAGCGGAACTCTTCGCTCAAACTTTTGCTAGAAACTCCACCTTCGATGATTCTATTGCTATTCCTCCCCCTCCACCTCCCTCTCTCCTAATTATGCCTAATATTCTAATCTCTTCTAAAGATTTACTTTCTACCCTCTCTGGGCTTAATACTAAGAAGGCGTACAGTCCGGATGGTGTTCCTCCTGTTTTACTAATAAACTGTGCTTTCGTGCTGACTCCCTGCATAGGCAAACTCTTCCGTCTCTGTCTCTCCTCTAACATCTTCCCTTCTTGCTGAAAATTTGCTCATATTCAACCTGTACCAAAGAAGAGTGACCGCTCTCAACCCTCCAACTATCGTCCAATTGCTCTCATCTCTTGTATCTATAAAGTTTTTTAAACTATTCTTATTTCCAAATTTCTTAAGCATTTCTTTTCTCATAATTTACTCTCAGATCGCCAGTATGGGTTCCTTAAGGGTTGCTCTACTGGTGATCTTCTTTCATATCTTACTAACTCTTGGTCATCCTCCTTTCAGGACTTCTGTGAAAACTTTTCTATTGCACTAGACATATCGAAGGCCTTCGATAGAGTCCGGCACAAATTTCTCATTTCTAAATTACCCTCCTTTCATTTCTATCCCTCCATCTGTGCCATTGTCTCAAATTTCCTTTCTGGCCGTTACATAGCCGCAGTTGTGGACGGCCATCCTTCACTTCGTCATCCTATCAACTCCGGTGTTCCTAATGGTTCTGTCCTATCTCACATTCTCTTTCTATTTTTTTATAAATGATCTTCTCAACTGTACCTTCAGTCCTATCCATTCATATGCAGACAACTCTACTTTACACTATTCAATTAGTTATCCAGAAAGCCCCAGTAAGCAATCCCTCAAAAACAAACGTAATGAAGCCATAGAACACTTCTCTTCTGATCTAATTACTATTTCCAATTGGGGCAGAGAAAATCTTGTTGCCTTTAATGCTTTCAAAACCCAATTTCTCCATCTATCTACCCGTCGTAAACTCCCAGAGGACTATCCCTTATACTTCAACAATACAAAAATCAGCCCTTCATCTTCTCTCAGTATTCTTAGTGATTCTTTTTCTTCTGCTCTCTCTTGGAAGGACCATATTACCAGTCCTTGCTATGGCGGCCTCCCAGAAGCTGGGTGTGCTCAACCACCTCATGGGGTTCTTTACCCCTGCACAGCTTCTTGCTCTGTACATGGGCACAGTGCGTCCTTATATTGAGTATTGTTCATATGTGTGGGGAGGATCCTCTCACACAGCACTTCTAGACAAAGTAGAAAGGGAAGCCTTTCGTATCATAACCTGCCGTCTACTCACCAACTTTCTGCAATCTCTCTCTCTTTGCCGCAATGTTTCATCTCTCTCACTATTCTATTGCTACTTCAATAATCAGTGTTCCTCAGAGCTCTCCCAGTGTATACCACCTCCTCTACGTAGGGTAGGGTACGTATTCTTGCAACACAATCCCATCCCTACTCTGTCCAACTCTCCAACTCAAGAATGAAACGATACTCACAATTTTTCTTCTATTCAACAGGTGAGCACTGGAACTGTCTCCCTGAATCCATGTTTCCCTCATCCTATGACTTAAAGTGCTTCAACCTCCGTGTGTCCAGACATTTTGGCTCCAACATTCCTTGATGTTGGCCCTGTCACTCTTTCAACTCTGGGGGAGGCACTCTTCACAGGCAGTTTTGCCTTTTGTCTCCCTCATCCACATATAAAAAGAAAAGAAAACAAAAATGACCGGATTCTGGCACTCCGTGTGCTCGTGGAATGCCGACTTGAGTTTAAAAATGGGCTGTTTACATTCTATGTTGATCTCAAGAAGCCATTTGACTTGGTGCACTGAGAGTTGCTCTGGGAGCTATTACGGTTATGCAGGATTCCCACGGCGATTGTTGACCTGGTGTCTGGTACAGTTAGTGCTGTCAAGTGTGATGGGGGAAAATCCTCCTTCCCTGTGAATTCAGGTGTCAGGCGTGTGTGTTCTGGCGCCTACACTTTTCAACACTTGCATGGACTGGTTACTGGGCCGAACAGTCAGGTGGAGTCGCTGAGGAGCAGACATCAGCAAGTTCAGGATCACAGATCTTGATTTTGCAGATGATGCAGTAATCCTAGTGGAGACATTAGATGTTTTCAGATTGGACCTTGAGGCACTACACGAGCAGTCGGATCCATTGGGTTTAAAGTTATCCTGGATTAAGACCAATGATGCAGTGCAATCTGTTCATGCATGTGGTGAGGACTTAGAAATATTGGATGCATTTACATATCTTGGTAGTGTGATTCATAACAGTGGTGAGTCGTGATACAACATCAATCATCGCCTCGGTTAAGCATATGGAGTTATGGATTTACTCAACAAAAGTATATGGCATTGTCAATACCTGTGCAGAAGGACGAAGCTGCGAATTTTCAAGTCGCTGGTGCTCCCTGTCTTACTATATGGATGGGAGACATGAACACTTAATAGCGAGTTGAAGAGACACATTAACTTATTTGGTACTAAATGACTTTGCAGTATGATGGGCTACCTGTGGAATGATTATGTTGAAAACCAGTGACTACTCCATGAAACTGATTCAAGATATTATAGTTGCATGGTCCGTGAACTCCAACTTCGGCTATATGGGCTGCTATATGGGCATGCGGTTCACCTTACTGAAGCAGATCTTGCTCACCAGGTGGTCTGTACAGAAGACAACACAGAGTGGAGGAGGCCTAGGGGAAGAGCACAGAACTCATAGCTGAGGCAAGTCGGCCAATAATGCGACAGGATGTTTGATATGGGCTAGGT
The DNA here is from genome assembly GCA_032716605.1 of Paralithodes platypus. Taxonomy (NCBI): domain Eukaryota; kingdom Metazoa; phylum Arthropoda; class Malacostraca; order Decapoda; family Lithodidae; genus Paralithodes; species Paralithodes platypus. The sequence continues at coordinate 64,716,709 of CM064504.1, read as the reverse complement.
AGATGCCTGGAGTCTCACCCGGGAGGATCCCCCGGAGTGGAGTCGGAGGGTGAGTGTGGCTACGCACTGTCACGGCGTATGCCGCCATTGATTGATATTTGATAATAAACTATACTCAACACATATGTATCTTGCAAACTGCCAGTTTCTATTGGAGTCTTCGGTGGTAAATATAATCACAAATCAAAGGCAACTATGAACAAGGACACAAATAAGGTGCGTATGCTGGCAGCTGAATCAGTTGTCCAAGCCAAGTTTCAAACTGAGGGTGTTCAGTATGCTTCTATATACCCTCTTATACAAATAGAAGCTTTTCGCATACGCAGGCGACTGATGCATGCCAGGGAGCATGGTGCAGCAACAATTCAAGAATTTTTACACGTTCACTAAACCAGACAACACCACGGAAAAAACAATGATGATGCAATTGCAGCCTATATTAATACAAATAGATTTTCACTCATGACACTGCACACGCTACTTTACCTTTGTGTATCTTTGGGAATGAAGTGGAATAAAAAATTGCAATGATTCTGCTTATATATTCCACACACATCATAACTCTGCCCTTGTTGTTTTGGAGCAATGATCGTAGCTTTATATTTCACAAGCAAACATTGATGGCAAAACCATATGAAGGGGTGCTTGTTCTATTCTGGCAATAAATTGGAAGCTCTTGTAAGAATTATCTTAATAGAAACTTCTTGGTGGTATTCTCATTTCATTATTTGAACTGTGTTTTCCTAGTTGTATTGTCACTAGCCTCCTAGGTTTTCGCTCACTAGACTTGCAATGGTGAAGGTAATATCATCAGCTAGTTGACTTCAGGACCCGGATAATCAAAGGTTTTGATATGCTACTACAAGAGATACTTGTTACCTATGACATAACAGTTTAATTGTTTACATCATAACTTGTTCTGGCTTAGAATAGTTAAATCTCATAAGTTACCATGCCCATGTATGACCACATTTTGAATATTTTCAGTGCAAGAACTATGAGGTTTAATGTCTCGCACAGATATCTTTACACTGCACTACATTTGTATTGCGTGCACTTTCTCGTTCCAAGAAAATGCGCCACAAAAAAAAAAAATAATAATGCTTGTGATACTGCCTAAAAATAACACCATTCAGTATATTATGTAGCCCGACTGATAACACATAGAATGATTCGCGAACATCAACCAAAAAAGGTTGTATCGGTCCTGAACAATAACAGACTGGCTTGAAAGGAATCCCGTTTTTTGCCAACATATCATATGGCCCACACTCCACTTATCTCGTTCGCAATTCGAAGTCGATTAGGTTAGTTAAGGTAATAACAGTTATAGATTAGCTTCAGGTTTCAATTAGTTAAGCTATTTAAAGTTAGATGAGAAGGAATCGACGCTGATGTGGGTGAAATAACTAGTGGGTGAGGGAAGCGTAATCTGCTCGAAGTATCACCTTACTAAAATGTAAAGGTCCTTTTTTCGTGCAGGCTGCTGTGGGGCAAAGAGCACCTTAATAACTGGATTAATAACCGAATGGTTGCGTGCCATTAAACCGTACGTTAATATTTCAGAGCGATGTCAATTATGATGTATGTTGTCAAAAACAAGACAATTGTATTCGGCTTATGAATACTCTTCAATATTGAAGAGGTAAAGCTATTTTAATTAACTCTGACACCCACAGGTAAACTTATTATAATTGCCAAATTATTGCCAGAATATAATGAGTTTGCATAACTGCATTAAAGGGGTTCAAAAACAATATACCGTATAATAATGGACTATTAAACGAAAATAACAATAAATTATCTTTTAACAAAAATGCCACTGTATCTCCCAACTATTTCATTATGAAAAGTTGCTGCTGCATGAACAGTTGTTTTTAGTTAAGACTAACACACTTTTATAGATAATGTATATCAGTCAACATCATTTAGATAATTGAGGTACGATAATATTCATTATTGGTTTCTCTAACTTAATATGGTCACTATCATTGTGTTAGTGGAAGTACACTCTAAACAAATCGAGGGTTTATTACTACCAATTATCTATCAGAGTGAGAACTGAGCGAGCTCTGCCATACCCATAACTTACTCTGACTGTTCCTTTTACTTATATATTTTCTAGATCTCAAGTGTTCTTCCGTGGATTGACCTCCCAATCTACCAAGATTGGAAGCCAAAGCGTCACATTTTCCCTTTGCCCCTCAACTTTCTCTTCATAATTGCTAAGGGGCACAGGGCCCTGGGTTGGGCTTTGGTTTCCCCGGGCGTTTCTGCACCCTCCTCAGCTCCCCACCATGGAGCGGCTTCGGTCACCCAGGCTTTATTGTGGTCGGCAAGGTGGGTTCTGTGGGGGCGCTCGTTTATGGCCTTGGCCTTGCTCGGGGCCTTGGGGCTGTTCGGCCAGGCAGCTTGGGGAACAGCAACAACAACAACAACTACCTTTGTAAGACTTAATCATTAATGACACTTTAATTAACCTCTTCATACCTTTTTACTTAACCAGTACTTACTTAAGAGTGCAGCCTGAAGAAATTCCATAGAACAGTTATTAACCCATCGACCAAGATCTCTCTCTCTCTCTGCTATAATTATGCAGATCACAATCGGATAAAAAATAGTAATTGAATCTTTATATTGAGCGGAGAAATGCAGCTTCCAGCAAGGTAAAATATACTTACGAATAATTGAATCTTTAAGCCATACCAAGTGTAATACCCAAGTGACCATTATCCTCAGAATATACAAGTTTTTGTCACACCAAGTTGAATTGCCTGGAGCGGATTCCCTTTACTAAGTCGAGACTGGACATATGAAGAACCATATTGAGCTTAGTGCAGTATGCATCACTAATAAAACTGAACTGTCAATATTTTCATTCAGACATCTCTGGCATCAGGTTGGATAGCCTTTATTATCGGGAATAAATGTAACAAATATATTTATCAATAAATAAAAGCTCATTTGATTCAGTATCGGAGACATCCTTTATGCATAACATTTTGGTTTTCATTATACGATTAAATTTAGTTTTTGAAGGATCTGTGGTAGTCAAAGGGTTAATTGAGATAATTTTTACCTATTTGATAACTTGATACTTTTGCTATATTCCTTAAAATCACCCAATGTTATCCATAATCAAAATAGAATGACAACTGTTTATACTGAATCAGTTATTGTACAGTGCTTCAGTTACAAAGTTGGAGTAATTGAGGAGAGTCGTCTGATTGTTGGAGTACGTTCGAATATCGAGTTGAATTAATGTGTTAGCAACTATTTATCAACCCTACTACAGATGATTCCTATATGCTCAGGTTTCTGCCTCATAGCTGCTTCTGTACAGGCACATGCAATATTTATTAATGCTGAAGTCGGCGTAATAAATCAGTATTACGCAGAAGCTTAAAGTTTTTGTCACGACACATAATATATTAGGTGGATAATCTGCAATATTTGTGTTGCCACTTTCCCGTATTGTCAACTAAAGCTGAAACACTTCCACTATATACAGTATAGATTTTTTTCCTGTGCTTGTATATTCATTAACAGGAATCCTTGAATACTTTTTCATTGCATACACAAAAAAAGGAACAATACTAGTGGCACTATTGATCAGTTTGATGTGGTTTTGTCAATATTTCCAACGTTTAGCTTCCCAAACATTAACCTGGAATAGTTACTCAATGTACAGGTTTGTAGTTATGCCGTTTGAAGTTATTATTTGTTCTGTTTGATACTATTTTAGGTATTTTATGTTGGTTGAATATAGCCAGCTTTTCACACCAACTGTCCCAGGTTATTTTCATATACTTGGTCAGTGCATTATAATTGACCACTTCTGAGTTTTGGTCAATGGAAGAGTATATGTTGTAGACATCAATATTTAGTAGAAATATAAACAAAAGAATATGTGATGATAGAAGATTATGTGGAATAATATTTAGGGTACTTCGATGTGAAATAAACGAAAATTAGTGTGTATGTCTGCTAAATAACGATGACTAAATATAGAACTTCCTTACATCCCAAAATTCGTAAGTGGTCATTGGTTCCTGAAATTATTGTATATATATTCCTGTCCAGGACTGCACCCTCCCTGCCTCCCTGCATTATGTGAAACTAAAGGTGAGACTAGATAACCTCCGTGCCCCGGCAATCATCTGGTCCGCGGTAAACTCGAGCCTCTAATATCAATTTCTCGCTTGATAGGAAGGTGAGATTTAAGAGCAGAACGGTGACCATTCCGCGATATTAACGTCTTGCATGGAGGGCGGAACACTCACAAAAAATATGATCTTTTGGAACCCATGCAAATGGTAATTAAAATGCCCATTGCAAAATTCCCTTATACAGGTATTAGCCCATCCATAGACCCATGTAATATTAGGGTAGATAGGTAAATCATTATCAATATACCAAATGATATTACTGTATGGGACTACGACTTGGCATGGAAATAAGTTTCCCCAAGTAGGATTTCTCTTCTTCTATATATGGGAAAAGGTTGGTTAGCTTTTATCACGCCGTGGTCGAGTGGGTTAAAGCGTGGCATGTCATTCTGATTGACTGTAGTTTTAATCCTGGCTCAAACCTAAAAAAAAAAAAAATATATATATATATATATATAGATAGATCAGTCAGGCAGGTGCCAAACCCGCACTCCCTTAAAGCTGTAGGGAAGATCAGCAAGAAAGGGCTTGTTTATTCTTTAATGGGAGTACATTCTAGAGGTGGGATTCCCAGTCCCAACCTCCACAAAAGTGACGAGCGCTAAGGTCTGACTGACGATCACGTAATATACCAATTTACTTATAATTTTGAGGACTGTGGACCTCAATCTTACATTGTTATGACGCGGACTCCTCTATCACGACGGCTAACCCTTCACCTTCAGGCAGGAGCCATAAAAGATCACTACCTGACCCTCACCTCCCCCCCTTACACGTAACGAATTAAATAAACTAACTAAAGTAGATAAAGAAAATGACCCCAGACGACTCCCAATACTAGAAACCCTATACTGTACATACAAGCCCTGAATCCCAGTATTAATAATCAAACTCTAGACCTACAGATACTCCCTTCTGCAAAGAGACACTACCCAGCCGTACTGCCCCTGGAGAGATGCCCCTCAGCACCGCCCCTCGAAAACGCGCATCTCACGTCATGCCACCCAGCTCCCAGCCAACCAGCGATGACTTCGGCCCCCCCTTCTCTCCACACTCCTACACCCCCAGCCACGATTGACTCCAGCGCGCAACTCCTGACGTCATCACCTACTGGCCAATCACAGACCAGGAGAAGTGCCCGCATAGCAAAAATACCTTCCACCAATGACAGACATTCGCTTGCATTTACTTCGCCACCTCAGCCTTCCCAGCCCAATATAAGCTCATATTATTCACTATACCATTCATTACTTGAAAATGCTAATTGATTAGCGAAACGTCGTATCCACTGTTCACCATGTACCTGTATCCTGTATCCATTTCATCATGAACTTCGCCAATCTTCTATACCTCCTTACTGCCCATCAACGCAAAATTGCCAGAGCCCTAGAAACCCTGAACAATAAAATCTCTAATGCTGAAATTGCGCTTTCTTTTAACCTCGTATGCATCAAAGAAAATATATATATATATATATATATATATATATATATATATATATATATATATATATATATATATATATATATATATATATATATATATATATATGTTTTTCAACAGCACCTACAGACAACAAAATATGCTTTATTCTATTATGAAATACGAAAGAAACAACCATTGATGATTTATAGGACTGAAAGTATAACATAGAGTGTTGTCCAAGCCAGTGTTCTACTCCAAACACTGGCCTTGGTCTCCCCCTTCATCCTACCACTCCCATCACCAGTCTATACCCAAGAATGTTTCAGTATCAAAACAATTACGTATATGGATGGCAATGATAATGGTGTCGTTGCCTTTATATACCGAAAAGACAGCTCAATTATATTTCCTTTAACCCCTTCTGTACCGGCGACGTCTATTAATTTTATTCTAGCTATATTTAGACGCTTTTGTGCATTTTAAAAAGGACCTCCACCAATTAACAGACTTCGAGCTGCCTCACTTAACTCTTTTTTTGCTACCACAGGTCCTTCTTAAACTGCACAACATCGTCTGAATATGATAGAACAAAACAAATAAGACATATCCGGTATAAAAGGGGTTAATATACATGTCCGTAACTTATATCCAACATTGGAAAGGCATCGCCCTTCTTACATGTCTAATGTTACGACCTCCAAGTGTTTTTTTTTTGTTCTATGTGATTGAGGGACGCAAAAGGCAGAACTGCCTATAGCGAGTGCCTCCCCCATAGTTGAAAGAGTGACAGGGCCAAAATCAAGGGACGTTCGAGCCAAAATGCCTGGACACACGGAGTTTGAAGCAATTTAAGTCATAGGAATAGGGAAAGACTGATTCTGGGAGAGAGTTCCAGAGCTCAGCTGTTGAGTAGAAGAAAGTTTTAGAGTAACGTTTCACTCTTGGGTTGGAGAGTTGCACAGAGAAGGGGTGGGATTGAGTTGCAAGACGAGTACCACGTGCCCTACGTATAGGAGGTGGTATACACTGGGAAAGCTCTATGGAACACTGATTATTATAGTAGCGATAGAATAGCGAGAGAAATGCAACACTGCGGCGGAGAGAGAGAGATTGCAGAGAGTTGGTGAGTGGACGGGAGTTAATGATACGAAAGGCCTTCCTTTCAACTTTGTCTAGGAGAGCGGTGTGAGAGGAACATCCCCATACATGTAAACAATACTCAATACAAGGACGCACTATGCCCCTGTACAGAGCAAGAAGCTGTGCAGGGGAAAAGAACCCCCCAAGGCGGTTGAGCACACCCAGCTTCTGGGAGGCTGCCTTAGCAAGACTGGTCATATGGTCCTTCCAACTGAGAGCAGAAGAAAAAGAGACACCAAGATTATTGAGAGAAGATGAAGGATTGATTTTTGTATTGTTGAAGAATAAGGGAGTTCCGTACGGGTAGATAGATGGAGAAATTGGGTTTTGGAAGCATTAAAGGTAACAAGGTTTTCTCTGCCCCAATTGGAGATAGTATTTAAATCAGAATGTAAGAGTTCTATGGCTTCATTACGTTTGTTGTTGAGGGATTGCTGGATGGGGCGTTCTGAAAAAACTAATGGAGTAGTGTAAGGTTGAGTCGTCTGCATATGAATGGATGGGAATTGAGGTGCAGTTGAGGAGATCATTTATAAAAATTAGAAAGAGAATAGGAGATAGGACAGAACCCTGAGGAACACCGGAGTTTATAAGGTGAGGAAGTGAACAATGGCCGTCCACAACCGCGGCTATGGAACGGCCGGAAAGGAAATTAGAGACAAAGGCACAGATGGAGGGATAGGAACCGAAGGAGAGTAGTTTATAAATTAAAGATTTGTGCCAGACTCTATCGAAGGCTTTCGATATGTCTACTGCAATAGAAAAAGTCTCACCAAAGTCCCGAAAGCAGGATGACCAAGAGTTAGTAAGATATGAAAGAACATCACCAGTAGAGCGACCCTTAAGGAAGCCATACTGGCGATCTGAGAGCAGATTATGAGAAGAGAAATGCTTAAGAAATTTGGAAGCAAGAATAGTTTCAAAAACTTTAGAAAGACAAGAGATGAGAGCAATTGGACGATAGTTGGAGGGTAGAGAGCGGTCACCCTTCTTTGGGACAGGTTGAATTTGAACAAACTTCCAGCATGAAGGGAAGACATTAGAGGATAGACAGAGACGAAAGAGTTTGCCTAGGCAGGGAGTCAGCACGGAAGCACAGTTTTTGAGAACAACAGGAGGAACACCGTCCGGACCGTACACCTTATTAGTATTAAGCCCAGAGAGGGTAGAAAGTACATCTTTAGAAGAGATTAGGATATTAGGCATAAGTAAGAGAGAGGAGGGTGGAGAGGGAGGAATAGCACCGGAATCATCCAAGGTGGAGTTTCTAGCAAAAGTTTGAGTGAAGATTTTAGCTTTGTTAGAGGAAGAAGTGATGGTTGTGCCATTAGAGTGGGAAAGGGAAGGGAAAGACGAGGAAGAGAAATTGTTGGAGAGGATTTTGGCTAGATGCCAGAAAGCTTGGGAAGAGCTAGAGTTGGATAGTTCAGTGCATTTATTATTGATGAAAGAGTGTTTGGCAAGTCGAAGAACAGATTTGGCTTGATTCCGGGCAGAAACATAGGAAGAATGAGAGTCTTGAGTTTTAAGGCGTCGGTACTGTTTGAATGCTTCCTCTTTATTGCGGACAGCAGTAAAACAGGCGTGAGTGAACCAAGATTTTTTAGCATTAGTCTGAGAGAAAGAGACTGGAATGTATGCTTCCATGCCCGATAGGATTACCTCGGTAATGCGTTCAGCACTCTCCGAGGGTCCCCGGCCACGGAAGCAGAAAACATTCCATGGGAAATCAAAGAAATACTGCCGGAGAGCCTCCCAGTTGGCAGCGCCAAAGTACCACAAGCGCCGCTGGCTAGGAGGATTGGGTGGCCGTACTGGAGAGATAGGACAGGTGACGGAGATAAGTTTATGGTCGGAGGAGCCCAAAGGAGAGAAAAGATCGACAGTATAAGAAGAAGGGTTAGATGTTAGAAACAAGTCAAGAATGTTGGGCCGTTCTCCGATGCGATCCGGGATACGGGTGGGTTGCTGAACTAACTGCTCTAGGTCATTTATGATAGAACAGACATAGGCTTGTTCACCAGATGGGTCAGTACTGTGAGAGGAGAGCCATTGGCGGTGGTGAACGTTGAAATCTCCTAAGATGGAGATTTCTGAGAAAGGAGAAATGGATAGAATGCGTTCCACTGTAGAGTTTAGATAGTCAAAGAATTTGGGAAAGTTGGTAGAGTTAGGGGAAAGATAGACAGTACAGAAATATTTAGTAAGAGAATGACAGGAAAGTTTGAGCCATAAAGTTGAGAATTCAGAGGAGTCGAAATCGAGAACACGAGAGCAAGTGAGTTTGTTGTGCACATAAATAATTATGCACATCAGCCTTTGGCTTTGAAACTAGGATAGAGAAAGTAGGAGGATACAGAGAAGGGGCTGCTGGATGTTGCTACAGATACCTGAGTTTCGGTGAAGAAGAAAAGATCAGGTTTGTAAGAGGAGAGATGGTGTTCAACAGAGTGAAAGTTAGAGGAAAGTCAGCGAATGTTGCATAAATTAATAGAAAGAGTAACAGGCCGGGGTCCAGGTAATTTTGTGGGGTCGTCAGGGGATGGTAGGTCGGGTGTGGTGGCATTTGTGCCCCCCCCCCCCCCCCCCCCCTGGGGACTCCGAGGCTGGGCTAAAATTCATCATGTTTTTTTAAATTTTGGTGTGGAGGAATTAAGTGTGGTGTGCATGTTTAGTGTAGTGAAGTGGATAGGATGAGGAGGTGTGTGTGAGAGCTAGCTGGATTGCTCTCAGTGTAAATGAGACACAACAAAAATCAGTAAGAAAGGCCAAGGAAATTAAACAGGAGTTCCAGCGACTCTTTATCACATGCCTATAACCTCACCTGGGTCTAGCCCTGATCGAGTGGTGTCTACAATCTCCCGACTATTACCTTATGGTAAATAATGTTTCCAATAGTGGATGATAAATAAAACAGTGTGTGCATTGCTAGTTATTTTATTGGTTAGTGTAATTTATTAGACTGTATAATTATGGTAATTACAATGTAAGTAGATTTGCTTAGATCAAAGCATACTCTCATTCCCAGCAAACTATGCAGGCGCCTTAAGGGGGGTGACCTGCTTTTTTCTCTCCTTTTCTCTCTTTCTCTGGCTTTTATCAATTCGGCCCCAGTCAGCCTATTGTTTTAAGACGTTTATCCCCCTCCAGGTGTTGATGTCTTCCAGGCGAGCGATAGCAAGCCAGCATTGTATGGAAAAATACGGCTTCGCCGGAGACATATTTTTTTATCGAAAAATTTACACATTTAGCCTGCTGTCAAAAATATTAAAACAAATATGCTGGCGAGCGGTATTTTTGTTTACACCTGGATGAGGATAAATGTCTGAAAACAGAAGGATAAATGGGGCCAAATGGATACAACTCAGAGAGAGAGAGAGAACAAAAAAACGAGGTGAGCCCCCTTAACATGCTATAGAGTAAACCTTTATAATCTTTACAACCATACACTGAACCAGTGATTTTTCGTTTATACAGTTTCAAATAAGTATGTAATCTCGGATGCCATAGTTTCAAATAAGTATGTACACTCGGATGCCATAGTTTCAAATAAGTATGTACACTCGGATGCCATAGTTTCAAATAAGTATGTACACTCGGATGCCATATTTTAGAATGTACACTCGGATGCCATATTTTAGAATGTACACTCGGATGCCATATTTTAGAATGTACACTCGGATGCCATAGTTTCAAATAAGTATGTACACTCGGATGCCATAGTTTCAAATAAGTATGTACACTCGGATGCCATAGTTTCAAATAAGTATGTACACTCAGATGCCATAGTTTCAAATAAGTATGTACACTCGGATGCCATAGTTTCAAATAAGTATGCACACTCAGATGCCATAGTTTCTAATAAGTATGTACACTCGGATGCCATAGTTTCAAATAAGTATGTACACTCGGCTGCCATAGTTTCTAATAAGTATGTACACTCGGATGCCATAGTTTCTAATAAGTATGTACACTCGGATGCCATAGTTTCTAATAAGTAACAAAATAAGTATGTACACTCCATAGTTTCAAATAAGTATGTACACTCGGCTGCCATAGTTTCTAATAAGTATGTACACTCGGATGCAATAGTTTCAAATAAGTATGTACATTCGGATGCCATAGTTTCAAATAAGTATGTACACTCGGATGCAATAGTTTCAAATAAGTATGTACACTCGGATGCCATAGTTTCTAATAAGTATGTACATTCGGATGCCATAGTTTCAAATAAGTATGTACACTCGGATGCCATAGTTTCTAATGTACACTCGGATGCCATAGTTTCTAATGTACACTCGGATACCATAGTTTCTAATGTACACTCGGATACCATAGTTTCTAATGTACACTCGGATACCATAGTTTCTAATGTACACTCGGATACCATAGTTTCTAATGTACACTCGGATACCATAGTTTCTAATGTACACTCGGATGCCATAGTTTCTAATAAGTATCTACACTCGGATGCCATAGTTTCTAATAAGTATGTACATTCGGATGCCATAGTTTCAAATAAGTATGTACACTCGGATGCCATAGTTTCAAATAAGTATGTACACTCGGATGCCATAGTTTCTAATAAGTATGTACACTCGGATGCCATAGTTTCTAGCCCACGCATAAATATTCCTGGACTTCATTATTTTTTTTTATTATGGAAGTTAATCTCTGGAAACGAATTTAGGAATATATTTCTCTATACATCAACTACAAAACTATATATACTATTTACTGAAAAGCAAGTTTTATAACAAAAATCTATCCAGATAATTACAATTGCATAAAGAAAAACATAGGGAGTCCGCGAATTCTTATGAATGGGCTAGAGACTATGGCATCCAAGTGTACATACAGTGTTAATGTTCAAAACTGTACTTGCATGAATGTTGAAGGGTGATAATTATGAACATGAAAGTTATAATTTAAGAATACAATTAATATGAAATATGACTGTCGGCAACGAATCATCGTAGTGTGTGTTATTAGGTTTCATTAGTGATTGCTCACTGTCTCAGTTATAACATAAGGATGTGGTCAGGTACTCATGGACGCAGCTCTACAGTATGTAACAGCTGGATCATACAGCTTTTCATAATCCTATCGACAACAATTCATTAGTACTCCTCCATAAATACCTTAGATATTCCTGAACATTGCTGTACATACACCATCTTCGCTCAATGGACTGGAACTATGCTTCATAAACAATCGAGTTAATCCCAGTTGTGGTCCGACAGCTGACCCAGATTTTGGCGTCAGCATTAAACCCAGTGTTCAGAGTTACAAATGTTAGATTACTTCTATGGCTACACTGTTTCAGGCAGTGAGTATTTTCTTGCTAACCACATAATATCATCACCATATCTTTAGATATTTGGCTGATGTCATGCACAACATGTAAATAGGTAAACCTATGCTACCACTGAAGGTGAGGCCATACTGCACATAATATGAATCATCAGTTGAATGATTAGACTACAGAGCTTTAATAAATATCTATTTCGTAAATAAAGCATTTATGGAAATAATGGTATAACGGAAAATATGTTCATTGTTCATTTTATAATTGATCCTGAATGTATGTATGTGATGTTCAAAAATACCCTTTAAATACTGTATATACAGTATATATATATATATATATATATATATATATATATACAGGGTGTTCCAGTAATGCTTTTCATAAATTATATGGTGGACTCATCAGACAAAAATAAGAATAAATTACTCTATGAACATGAGGTTGAGTATTTATAATAACGGAGTTATTACACGATTTAAGTTAACGATAGATACAATGCCATCAGTCCAAGGGGTAATGTTGCCATTTTAGTGGATTATATCCATTTGGCCTTCGCTATCGCTTGCTAGCCTCAAGATAGTGAGCAGTATCCAATCGGCGTTCTCTCTTCAGGCTAGCGAGCGGTAGCGAGCTGATGTTTTCGGTAGGATAATCAAATCCGGCGAAGCCGTACATATTTTTCTACCGAAAAGTCAGATCGCTACTGCTCACTATCTTGAGGCTAGCAAGTGATAGCGAAGGCCAAATGGATATAATCCACTAAAATGGCAACATTACCCCTTGGACTGAATTGCATTGTATCTATCGTTAACTTAAATCGTGTAATAACTCCGTTATTATAAATACTCAACCTCATGTTCATAGAGTAATTTATTCTTATTTTTGTCTGATGAGTCCACCATATAATTTATGAAAAGCATTACTGGAACACCCTGTACACTATATATATATATATATATATATATATATATAGTATATTGAAGACGAACAGCAACATACCTAATGGTCCTTACTAAGCTACTTATACATATATACAGTATATGTTGCATATTCCAGTAGGGCTGTGGTACAGAAAACAAGATTATAGTATTATGAACGATACTGATAAGGTTGCATTATAGTATTATGAACGATACTGATAAGGTTGCATTATAGTATTATGAACGATACTGATAAGGTTGCATTAGTATTATAACGATACTGATAAGGTTGCATTATAGTATTATGAACGATACTGATAAGGTTGCATTATAGTATTATGAACGATACTGATAAGGTTGCATTATAGTATTATGAACGATACTGATAAGGTTGCATTATAGTATTATGAACGATACTGATAAGGTTGCATTATAGTATTATGAACGATACTGATAAGGTGCATTATAGTATTATGAACGATACTGATAAGGTTGCATTATAGTATTATGAACGATACTGATAAGGTTGCATTATAGTATTATGAACGATACTGATAAGGTTGCATTATAGTATGAACGATACTGATAAGGTTGCATTATAGTATTATGAACGATACTGATAAGGTTGCATTATAGTATTATGAACGATACTGATAAGGTTGCATTATAGTATTATGAACGATACTGATAAGGTTGCATTATAGTATTATGAACGATACTGATAAGGTTGCATTATAGTATTATGAACGATACTGATAAGGTTGCATTATAGTATTATGAACGATACTGATAAGGTTGCATTATAGTATTATGAACGATACTGATAAGGTTGCATTATAGTATTATGAACGATACTGATAAGGTTGCATTATAGTATTATGAACGATACTGATAAGGTTGCATTATAGTATTATGAACGATACTGATAAGGTTGCATTATAGTATTATGAACGATACTGATAAGGCTGCATTATAGTATTATGAACGATACTGATAAGGTTGCATTATAGTATTATGAACGATACTGATAAGGTTGCATTATAGTATTATGAATGATACTGATAAGGTTGCATTATAGTATTATGAACGATACTGATAAGGTTGCATTATAGTATTATGAACGATACTGATAAGGTTGCATTATAGTATTATGAACGATACTGATAAGGTTGCATTATAGTATTATGAACGATACTGATAAGGTTGCATTACGGAAACACATGCAGCAAGTCGGGATTCATGGCAAGATATTTATCAAGACGATATTTATATATCTGGACTGTATAACATTTAGGAACATGCACTGAATGTTATGCTAAACCCAACCTCACTATGATAAGTCAAATGGAATTACCAAGGCACATAGATAATTATAGTATTATAGTATTACAACATTCAGTGCTCTTCAGAACTCTCTCAGTGCAACTCTCCACTACGGCGAGTGGGTGGCACCCACCTTCCATCACAATGCCAACCTATTTCTGTCCAGCTCTCCAACCTAGGAATTAATACATTTGCTCAGTCTTTCTTCTACTCAACAAGTAAACTCATGAACTCTCTCCCTCAATCAATCTGTCCTTTATCCCCATGACTCAGACTGTTTTTTTGTTTTTTTTTTGTTTTTTAAACTTCGTGTGTTCAGGCATTTTGACCCCAAACATATCTTGAATTTGTCTCTTTGTCACTATTTTGGCTTTGAGGGAGGCTCTCGTTACAGGCAACCTGCCTTTTGTCTCCACACACACACACAGTGGTCTTGCCACTGGACTGGTAATCCAATGGACCCGGGTCGAATCCCAATATGTCAATGGGAAGATATTATTGGGATGGAATTTGTGCTGTACCTAGGTTCAGCGCATTGCCACAGCACACCGAAATGCCATGCCAAAAAAATTCCCTCATTGTTCCCTGATTAAATAGCATTGTATGAATATTCCCATATTCAAAATATGCTACAGGGGTGCAATGCCTAGTGAGTTAATTGCTCAATAGGTGGCATTCTGAGAGGAAAATAGGCGCAATTGGCGAAATCTTAGTATGGAAAGAAGCGAGGGAGCAGACTTAGAACAATGAAATAAAATACAATAAAATTAGGTTTAAATATAGATGTGGGTGGCGAATTTAAAAGTGTCATGGAGTGAAAGGGGCGGGGTCGACTAAAATAAGGAAACAGGAGTACAAATGGGCACATATATCTATTTGAATATATGCCTAGACACGTACCTAATATTAAAAGTACAGGATACTAAAAGCAGAGAAGGGGCGGAGGTCTCGTGGGTGCCTAGAGACGGGCGGAGGTGGTGGGTGAGGAGGGACTCAGCTGTCACACGTGTCATGTCGTCTGTTGCAGTGAACAATATAGTTAAAATAGGACTTCAGAGGCTATCAACCCTATTGGATTATTAAGCCAGCACACTGTAAGTCAAGAATAATGTCAGGACTGGAGCCTCTCTGCGAGAACTCCAGTCCCTTGAACAATATGGTAAAATTCTGGCTATTTATAGTATGGACTGAGGTTTCGTGTGGTTTTGGATAACGGAATATGATGGCTTTGACAAAGGGAAATTGGTATGGTAAGATCGACCCTTGTGTTCCGAGATCCTCGTTGAAAGTTGGCGTTTGGTTTGACCAATATACGTTAAATTTATCTTTTGAATAAATATTCAGTTTTTACATGTGATGACTATGATACTCACGATAGGTTTTATTCTTTCTCTTTTCAGGCTTGATAATGACGCAAGATTAGTGTTGAAACGTTGCCAATAAATAAATATGTTCCTGTTCGCTTTGGTCTTCATATTTCTTATATATATATACTGTATATATACAGTATATATATCTTAATAAATAAAGGTCAATGTTTGTGTGTTTGTCAGTTACCCGACCTTTGTTACTAAACTCCTCCCACAGTTTTGGTGCCAGGTGAGAGTGTGGGGCACCGTTGGAAAGCCCAGGCTTTGGAGATGGTTTTTTGGCGAGTTTAGTGGAAATAAGAGACACTTTTGTTTAATCAAATTTTCGGCAGAACTTATCTAGTATACGGGAGCGAAAAAAAATCGAAAAAATGGCCGTTTGGGGCAGAAGGAGGCCTCCGATCGAAAAGGTGTATGGAACGAAAGTTTTCGCAGCCCCCAAAATGGGGGTACGGATGAGGTCAGATCCAAAATCGGAGGTCATTTAGCGGCCGAAATCGAGGTCGCCGTTTAATGAGGCACAGACGCCGGTGATTATGGTAGTAGTAGTAATGTGATGATTGTGGTAGTAGTGATTGATGATGGTGATTATGGTAGTAGTAGTGGTGGTAGTAGTGATGGTGATTATGGTGATTACCCGGGCAACGCCGGGTACCCCTGCTAGTCGGAAAATATATCCGATCATGAGGGGATTGAAGACCCAGACCCCTAAAATATATAACAGGTATGGATTACCTTACCTACAGTATAATGTAGTTTGTTTGCAGCGACAAGTAATCCAGGTACTACAACACAGCTTGTGTGAGGCTGAAGGAGGAATATAATCCTTAGCGGGGGACGATTATTATTCCTAAACAATCGCTAGAGAGAATCCTCACCATAGACCTAAATACATTTCGTACGGTGCAATGGTAATCAGCTTAACATTTGGTATGGAGTACCAGCAATGATACCTGTCGGTGATTTCGGCATCGGACACCTGTAAACAGTATGACGACCAATGTACATGGTGTTTTCCACAAGGATATTATGATCAATGACAGCAATAATATATATTAACCTGTTATTGAAAATATCCGTCGCGATATGAACACATGCATATTCCGAATACCTGTAAAGCCTAAATAACCCACCGTTTCAGTGGATATAAATAGTCAACCTTACCACATGGTATACGATGGATTCTTTGAAGCAAACATGAACTAGGGATCCAATATCATAAGCAGATGCACTATTATCTTAGACCGGAAGCGACAAGTAGAATAACATAGGCTCATTATAAATGAGCAGTTTGGCCAGGTAGGGGGAACGTTGCAATCCTTGGCCATATGGATGGTAATTTTGTTATCATATAGCGTAACGTTATTGAAATACCGACTGGGTTTGGTTCGTGTGCAGGACATAATATAGTGTTCCAACCTTTTACGGTATTTTCAGACCACCGTGTCTAATACTGTTATATCCACCCGTGTGAACTCTGGTCTGTATGGGTGTGTGGTTTTACGTGTGTGTGTGTGTGTACTTGCGCGTATGTGTGTGTAAGAGAAAATAAGAATGTGTTTTAATTTGTGTTTTCTAAAATATAGTATACACACTCTCGCACATATATATGAATCAGATGGATCCAGTTGCCAGATAAATTACTTCCTGATCAGCAAAACTGAAAGGAAATGGGTGTGACACTATGCTCATATATCCAATGATAATATACGACAGGTTGGGAGAGAGTGTTACGGTGCCCGACTCTCCCAAATATACCTGGAGTGAGTGGGTTCGAATCCTGGTCAGGATACCAATCTCCTAACTAAAATCATACCAGGTGAAGAATGCGGCCCCCAACACAGCTCCTTTCGAGTGATATGTACCCAAGCCGATTTCCTGTGAGAAAGTGCATTTGCTAAAACGGAATGCATGGTTGCTAGAAAAAATAATACAGAGAAAGATTCTACAACGAAATTATATACAGTGACAAGGGTGGGTACTAGGTCAGCTGACGTTGATGGTCAATAGAACTTTACAGAACGCAGTCTCCTTGATGCAAGA
Source organism: Paralithodes platypus (assembly GCA_032716605.1). NCBI lineage: Eukaryota > Metazoa > Arthropoda > Malacostraca > Decapoda > Lithodidae > Paralithodes > Paralithodes platypus. Next base: position 64,699,008 of record CM064504.1, on the reverse strand, counting down.
TCGAGACTGCAAGATCAACAACAACAATAATAATCAGCCTTACACGATATGAACACATGCATATTCCGAATACCTGTTTGTGGCAAAATAAAAGGGTCCACCCATACATAGAATCTCCTGGTGGTGGAACAACGATGTTGAAGCTGCAGACAGAGAGAAGAAAAGATGTTTCAAACTTATGAAAGAAAGGTGGCAGCAGGTAAGAATATCTGACCGCCAAACTTAATGCAAGAAAGGAGGTCTATAGGGCAAAGAAAACCATAAACGATAGTGTGATAGATCAAGTGTGTAGCAAAAAAAAAAAAAAAAAAAAAAAAAAAAAAAACACACTAGCTAAAAGTGCTAAGGACTGTAGCAATGACGTTGTGGGTGAACGATACATAATTTATGACAGTGGTATGATTGAACAAAATAACAAAATTAGGAAGGCATGGAAGGCACACTATTTAGGATTTATAAATGTGGAGTTTGAATTAAATAGAGAACAACTCAGCACTACAGTCCCACTTTGGATAGGGTATGACACCTTGAAAAGTGGCATAGACAGAATAAAGCCTGAGAAAGCCGCTGGGAGCTCCGGCATAGTCGCCTAGTTGCTAAAGGCAGCTGAAGATAATAATAATAATAATAATAATAATATTTATTCAGTTAGCAATTTACTGAGTTGGTACCACATAGTATGTTATAAATATGACATGTACCAGCCTTGCATAATTCCAACTAAGGATAGCCCAATAAGGCCGTTAGGCGTATTTCCATTGGGGTCCTTGTGGGATTAGGTTAGCTGGGGAAATGGGGAGGATAGAGAAATAGATACTTTAGAGAAAGTATTTCTAGGGGGTTATTTTAAGATACCTTACATCCTATAGTAAATATCAGTAATCCGTAATCAGTAATCATTTCAGTTTGGTTTGTCTATCTCTTATGTCGTATTTAGTAGTAGACATAAGCTTGGTGCTCCCTTCTCGCAGCTGTCCGGTTCAGGTGTTCCTTCAGGCTACGTCTGAAGGAATACAGTGTTCTCTTTTCACGGACTGACTGGGGTAGGTCGTTCCAGTCTTTGATGGCAGTGAAGAAGAATGTTTGCTTACCCTGTCCTTGGATTCTCGGGACCTTAAAATTAAACATCCTGTTTCTTGTATTATGTCCACTCCTCTCATTTGCTTTAACAAAATCATTCTTTAGATATTCTGGAGCTCTGTCATAGAACATTTTGAAGGCATTAGTGAGCCTGATTTGTTTGGCCCTGTCAGAGACATTGAGCATACCTAGTGACTGAAGTTGTTCCTGGCCAACATGTGATCTGGGTCCTAGGTTCAGCATGAACCTAACCATTTTATTTTGAGTGACCTGAAGTTTGTGCTGTGCTGATTTAGATGATGCAGAGTACCAGGATGACACAGAATAGTCAAAATGACATTGAACAAGCGCTTGGCAGAGGGTCTTTTTGGTCGCCGCAGGCAAGCATCCCACCTGTCTATACAGGTATTTTATACGTGCTCTACACTTACTCAGGATAGATTCCACAAATTGTTTCACCTGACAAACTCGCGTCCAGTTTCAGTCAGAGATATTTAACTTGTGACACTGTTGTTATAGGAATATCATTACAGTTGACCGAGAAGCCCACAATGTCTTTCAGTTTGCGTTTTGTTCCACGTAAGATGGCTTCCGTCTTGCCCAGGTGAAGAGATAGTCTATTGTCCACTAGCCATTCACTACATGATGCTAGTTCTTTGGAAAGTGAAGCGGCAATACTTATTGGGTCTTTTCCTGAAACCAGAAGCACGCTGTCGTCTGCAGATATTGGTGTAAGATTGGTCACAGTCTGAATAATGCTATCACAAGGGAGGATAAACTTCTTGATGTATGGCAGAAATGTATAATAGGCAAGAGTTATTCCTTAGACAGGAAAATATATACGGGTCTGAAAATATTTGACCAAGTCATGAAAGTTTGCAAAAGAGTTTTTGAATGCATGATCAGGAAAAGTGTTGCCATTAGCGAAATGCAGTTCGTATTTATGCCGGGACATGGCAAAGCCGATGCTATTTTCATTCTTAAGCAATTACAAAAGAGGTTCTTAGAAAAAAACGGAAATATACCTAGTTTTTGTAGATATAGAGAACACCTTTGACAGGGTGCGAAGGGAAGTTATGCAGTGGACCATAAGAACATTTGGAGTAGTTTTATAATTGGTTGGTGGATGTGATATCGAGAATGAAAGAGAGGTCATGCACAGCAGTTAGAGTGAATGGGGTTTCAAGCGAAGAGTTCCCAGTCAGGGATCACCAAGGTTCAGTGCAAATCCCACTACTGTTTATTTTGGTCCTGGAGGTACTGTCAAAGGACTTTAGAACAGGGCTCCTATAGGAATTGTTATAGGCAAAATAACCTAGTTTTTATCACATATAGTGTGCAGGAAGCATAGGTAAAGTTCAATAGATGGAAGGAGGTGTTACGATCGGGTCTCGTATAAATCAGTGGCTCTTATACATTGGACTAGACTGGCATAAATGCAAAAACGGAAACGCTAGATCCAAGCCCTGATATATAATCCCGTCGAACAAAGAACACATATACCCTCCAGAGTTATATCTGCGATAGCGGGGTATCTTAACTCTTATTATCTATGTGCTTCTACTATAGGCTGATGTTCTCTGAAACAGCCTATTACCTATAACATATGGTTGCTTAGTTATGGTACACAAGGAAAATATAGTTAACTTAATTAAATCACAAGAGTGATCTAATGCAAACAAGAAGAAGGTTTACTTAACGTTACTTTAATCAATAATATCTGTCACTCCTTTATGAAAGAAAGTGTTGTAAAGTCCTCAAGCACTGAACAAGGAATCTTCTGAATAATGTCGGATGCTACTAAGAAGAACGTATCGGAAATGGAACCACAAAATAGCAGGAGGCAGGACAATGCACGTGTAGGCTAAATACACAAAAAAGCTGGACATATAATGTTATTGGACAAGAATATTATAAGCGGTGCAACTGTAATAATGCTCGCCACGAAAAAGTAGTACTCCTATTAACAAAACCGGTCTATGCTGGTTGTGTCTCTCTACAGCAACCTAGACCTCAAAATGCTTGTGTAAAAATAATGGGTATGCATAAAAGAGTATATGATCTAATCCAGCTAATGTCTACCCGGGTTAATAAAGTCTAGCTGGGATGCGCAAAGGTACAGAATTCTGGTGGAGCAAGGCAGCTCCTAGCCTAGTGTGGACCTTGGGTCTGTGCGGCCTGATTATGTTAATATGAAGGGGTGCTCTCTTGAGGATTCTCGATCACAAGTATCGAGTATCCTCCTGGCGACCCTCAAAAGTAAAAGCAAATAGTTAGAACAGTGTTGGGTGGATTAGGCAAGCAGCCCTCACGCACTACACAGTCTAAACTCCAAGGTACACAGACAAAAGATCCACCCAGGTAACCCACAGAATCCGTAGTGTCGTGTAGCTCTAAAGTAGCCTACACACATTGAAAACACCAACAGCAAGGTACCTGATCCCTAGTCTAGCATTATTTAACCCTGTAGAAACATTAGTGATTGATGGAGACAGTCTGAGCAATACAATCTCCCAAAAAGACAATGACTATCTTCAACCTTAATCTAGTACATAAGAAATGTGAGATCCAGCATATAATACAGTCTGGCCACCAATTCAAGGTGTGGATGCAGAGAACCAGAGGGGGATTGATATTAATAAAAGGTGAGGAAGTAGTGGAAATGATAGAGGCAGTAGGAGAGAAAGATTCTAAGACAATAGTATGGGACAGTTCAAGGGAGATGCTTAGAGTATGCTGTCTGGGAAGGATCTAACAAGGATATTCCCATGGACCTCCTGGCTGGAGTCCCAGTTCGCAAGAATGGCACGAGGGCGCGCGACAATCGCCCAGTAAGCAGCCGCGTAGTAGGCAGTGTTAGGCAGGACGCAACGAATCCCGCGAGGCCTATGTAAGGGGGCCAGCCATGCGCCGCTCTCACTACCAAGTCACACCACCTTGTCTCTCTCTCTCTCCCGCTCGCCTTCCCATCATTCAACTACTTAACACAATACTTTCAATTGACTAAATAAAATAGAAAGGATTGTGACAGACGAAAATAAAGAACAGTTCTGAACTGTCTGCAACACAAGCTTTCTCGAGAAGGAAAGTACACAATGATAGGTAGACTGTAGCTATATTCTCTGCCCTGGCGAGTCCTAGCGAGTAAGCCATGCGGTTCTGGGGGAAGCGGTGAGCGTCACACCCCACCCAAGATTTTTAAGAGGCTCCAACTATGAGCTCTAAATCTGACACGCAGAACCCATACAAAATTCGCCACTCCTAGCCACCCAGCGACAATGAAATGTAAAGCACAGTTCTCATCAAAATAACAGTATCAAAATTAACATCCCTTCCCAACACAATAGATTAAATTACATAGTTATGCTCATAAGAGCGAGCTTCACTAGCCCAGCATTCTGAGAGGAGTACAACTCAGAATTTCTGCTATAACATACTTAAAACAAATTTAACTATCAAAGAAAGATTTTTTTATAGGATTTTTATATTTTTAATATGTTTATGGCGGCTGCACTACAGGGGCAAGCCTAGTTTTTACTTCTATACCAACACAGCAACTCCTACTTTACGACCCAATACGCTGGGCTACACACGCGCGCCAACAAGCACCAGACGTAAACATACTAATCAAACCAAAGTAGGAGGCTACCCTTGTGATGATCTACCCCGGGTCTTCCACCCTCGATAAGCAATCTGCAATCACATTCTCAGAACCGGCAATATGGCGTATGTCTAGGTTGTATTCCTGCAACATTAATGACCACCTGGTCAGCCTCATATTCCGGTTATGGAATTGATTCAGGAACTTGAGGGGGTGATGGTCGGTGTAGATCACCACAACTGGTCCATAGGCTGGAACATACACCTCAAAGTGCCTGAGCGCTAGCACAATCGCCAGCAGTTCCTTCTCAATTACTGAATAGTTCTTCTGCGCCGAGTTGAACTTTTTTGAGAAGAAACTGACTGGGTGCTCCAGCCCATCTTCGTCTGATTGCATCAGAACGGCACTAGCCCCCACACCACTGGCATCAGTTGCCAGCTGGAATGGTCGGCTAAAGTCCGGGGCCCTGAGGATTAGGTAAGTACACAACAGGTGTTTTACTAGCAAAAAAGCCCTCTCACACTCAGGCGCCCACTTAAACTTTCTATCTTTGGCCAATAGGTCCGTCAGAGGAGCCAGCACAGTAGAATAGCCCTTTATAAAGTGGCGGTAGTAACCAATCATGCCCAAAAACCTCATGATCTTCTTCTTGGTGGACGGCCTGGGGAAGTGGTTAATAGCCAATATCTTGTTCTGTGGGAGGCACACCTGGCCCAAACCCACCATGAACCCTAGATACTGCACGGTAGCCCGCACAAAATGACACTTTCCCAGGTTGACCACCAAGTTTGCCTCGCTTAATTCCTTAAATAGGGATTCTACATGTTCACAGTGGCTCTTGAAATCGTCATCGTAGATAATGACGTCGTCCAGGTACACAGTACAGTTCGGAATGTCAGCCCCCAACTCGTTCATCAAGCTTTGGAAGGTCGCTGGTGCGTTCTTTAAACCGTACGGCATGACATTACAACGATATGTAGCACCATCCACCACAAAACCACACACCTCTTTCGCCCGTTCAGACAAAGGCACCTGCCAGTAACCTTTTACCAGGTCCACCTTGGTCAAGAACTTGGCCCTGCCAATCTTGTCTACACAGTCATCGACCCGGGGAAGAGGATATGGGTTGGTGGGAGTCAAGCCGTTTAGCCTGCGGTAATCAACACAGAAGCGCACCTTGCCATCCGGCTTAGGTTGCAGCGTTACGGGAGATGTCCACTTTACCGCCCCCTTCTCGATCAGTCCCTGTTGCAACATATACTCCCACTCCGCTCGGAGGGCCGGAAGTTTAATAGGGGGCACCCTATAGGGCACTGATTTGAAGGGTGGGTGGTCTCCGACGTCAACGTCGTACACCTCATGAGTAGTGAGGCCTGGATGTTCCGCAATTACAGTAGGGTATAAACCGAATAGGCGCTCGACAGCCACACGCTGTTGCTCAGGTAGGTGTTGCAAAGCCTCATGAGCCGCCTGTCTCGTGTTTCCCACCCACTGATCTGCAGAAACATGATAGTTGTCATCCACCTGCGCATGACTGTCCCGTTCTCCTTCTCCACCTTGACTGCTGAAAGTCATCACGGGGACAGTGAGAGGCTCAGGTGGGCGCCTCACATACTCTTTCATCAGGTTGAGATGACATAACTGATTCCTCTTACGCCTGTCTGGAGTGGCCACCAGGTAATCTAAGTCCGAGAGCTTCTCTGCTACCCTATAAGGACCAGCGTACTTTGCGGATAAGGGGTGACCTACAAGAGGGAGTAGTATCAACACCTCCTGACCCACGTGAAACTCCCTGAGTTTCACCTTGTGGTCGTACCTGTCCTTCATGAGGGCCTGAGAGCCTACCAGATTGCGGCCAGCCAACTCCAGACTACGCAATATTCGTTCTCTACTCTCAAGGACGTACTTAAGCATAGAACATGGTTTAGCGGTGCCTTCCCATATCTCCTTTACCATGTGGAGAGGCCCTCTGACGCAGTGTCGAAACACAAGCTCATTAGGGCTAAACCCCAAACTCTCCCCAGGTACCTCTCATACAGCGAATAACACATACGGCAGGCCAAGACCCCAGTCCTTGCCGTTCTCAAGACAATAGCAGCGAAGCATGCTTTTTAGAGTGGAATGCCACCTCTCTAACACTCCCTGACTCTCTGGGTGATAAGCAGATGACACTACAGTGACTATCCCGTGCTGCTTCATTGTCTGAACGAACAAGTTGGAGGTGAAATTCGATCCTTGGTCTGACTGTAACTCCTGCGGGTATCCGTACCGGGAGAAGTATAATGGCAAGTTACGGGCCACCGTCTTCGCCAAACCATTTCTCATTGTGTATGCGTCTGGGTACCGAGTTGCTACGTCCATGACTGTCAAGAGGTATTTATTTCCGGCACTTGTGGGGGGGAGGGGGCCAACCATGTCGACTACTACTTTACTAAAGGGAGGCCCGCTGACGGGAATTTTGTGTAACGGAGCCTTTGGGATGCACTGGTTAGGTTTCCCGACCTTTTGGCACACACTGCACATTGCTACCCATGACACCACTTGTGATTTCAAACCAGGCCACCAAAACAGTTTCCCCAAAGCCGCCAGCGTCTTACGGACACCCAAGTGTCCCGCCAGCGGTACATCATGAGCTAACCTTAGTAGGCTATCCCTGCATACCCTCAGTACGACCAGCTGGTCTACCACTCCTGACCCACCCTTCCAACTTCTCTGCGGGTCTTGGAATCGCCGATACAAGATGCCATCAATGAAAACAAAATCTCCAGACTTTGCATCCCTGTCCTCTTCGAGTTCGACAGCACCGTTACTACACTTTAGAACCTCCGGGTCTTCTAGCTGCAATTTGCGAATATCTGAGGGAGCTAGCCTGTCTAAGTGTTTGCGAAACAATTCATGCCCTCCCCCAACATCGAACTTTGCATCCAGTTGCTCTCTCCGTGTATACCGTTGCTGCCTCTGAGTCTCTTTAAGCGCTGCCTCTACACTCTCAGTGACAGGTGATGGTGCTTCTCCAGACTCTAATAACGGTGCTAATACTGAGTCCCCGAGAAGCGCTGCTGGTACTAGACTCTCCACCGTATCAGCTTTCAGCACCTTCTTGTGACCGTTCCTCTGCTTATTTGAAGACTGTTGGTTAGGCTTTGACTCCCTGGATGCGAGAGATCTGGTTACAACACACGCCATTGGTTGCACCTGACACTTCTCAACCCACTCCTGTTCCTCCCTACTCACATCGGCCAGCTCCTCGGCAACGACTAAGGGTGAAACCTTAGAAGCAGGCACCGCAAAGTCATTGCCGAGAAGGAGGTCGACGCCCCCAACAGGCAATTTCTCCACGATTCCCACATCCAGTTCGCGAGTCACACCGTCAACTTCAAGCTCCATTCTAATAAGCGTGTATGACCTAGTTCCATTAACTCCCTGCACCACAACTACCTGCGCCGTGTTTATGGGTCTACCAGTGAAATTCTTCAAGAGTGTCTGAGAGGCACCAGTGTCACGCAAAAGCTGTACCCCGTGCTTCTTGCCCCCCACTTCACGCAGCCATGCCCTCTATGGTCGCAAAAGGCATCGCGGACAGGGTTCGAGCCTTCCGGATCCTTCTTCACTGGCGGTGCTCCATCCTCTGATCTTATGCCTCCAGCAAACACAGACGACATCTGGAACACCCCAATGCTGCGAGCCAATGACACAGCCGCCGTGGGAGGTCTGCTCGGACAAGCTTTTGCCATGTGCCCCTCTTTGTGACAGTGATAACACTCAAATTTCCCCTTGGACTTATACTGAGGTGTAAAAGTCCCCTGACCCTTCTTAAACAGGGCGGTGCTAGGTTTGTGATCAGTCTTGGTGTCATTGCTTTTAAATTTATGTGTGTCCATATTCCGGGGAGGGGGAGGGTAATGCTCCTTAACGCCTACATCGTTTCTCTGTGCAGAGCCGCACCCCCGAATTAGTAACAACCGAAGATCAGCCATCTCTGCTGCTTCTACGAGAGTTCTTCGGTTCTTCTCTTTAAGGTTTAAAGTCAAGTCGCCGCCTGTACACTTAAAAAACTGCTCTAGAAGCATCAACTGTTTCATCTCATCAAACGTAGTTGTCTTCTCTGATCTGAGCCAGTTTCCCATAGCGTCGGACAGGTCCCGGGCGTGCTCCAAGAAGGTACTGTCTCGCCCCTTAGTCACACCCCGGAACTTTAACCTATATGTCTCGGGTTGTAGCTCGTATGCCCGCAGGACAGCCTCCTTGAGCTCCTCATAAACAACGCAGGACTCCAAAGGCAGTGCATCGTAAGCCTTGAGCCCCTTACCTACGAGTCTAGAGGACACAAGGGCCGCCCACTTAACTTCAGGCCACTGATGCTCCCGGCACTTCTTCTCAAATCTATTGAAAAGCTCTGTGACACCAGACTCGTCAAATACAGGGACCGGTTTGAGAAGGTGCGACAGAGACTGATCATGCGCACGGTTTCCAGTACCGAGTCGCTGTCCCGTCGTCTCAACACGAGACTTCTCTAAATCCATGTCGGCACAGTATCTTGTAGATTCTAGTTCAGTCCTAAGCTCAGCTTCCCTCGTCTGTTGCTGCATCCTAGCCAGCTCTTTTCTCTCTTCTATCTTAGCTAGCTCTATCTGCTGTTGACTCTGATGTTGCATCTTTGCCATCTCGAGCTGAAAGAGCATCTCCGGGGTCAAACCTTGAGGAAGAGGAGGAGATGCAATGATGTTAGAAATACCCGGTGATCCGCCCAGGGGCAAACCACCCTGCCAGTCACTACCCACCTGCGGAAGCGTGCTCAGGGTCGGTACTCCAATAGGAGGATTGGGAGTCGAGTGAAGGGGAAGCTCGGCCAAAGGGCTCTGAGCACTCACCCTACGTCGTAAGCCAGTCACCCCACCCAGCACACACGTCATCAGGTCATCCTTGGTCATGCCACTAGTACATACATGACCGATAGCTACGGGTAAGCACTGGAGACCGTACCGATTCATACCCACCAACCGGTCGGAAGTAACAGGCCATTGTAAAAAATTCCTTGCATCCTCCTCACTGTTCACCAAGTTAACAACCTGCCCATGCTGCTGCTCCTCAGCTTCTACATCACGTACTGTGTCTTCATCCTGCACTGATCCGCTATAAGACATGATGCTCACTGAAGATTTTTCACTTTGATACACAAAAAAGAAGTACCCCAAACTCCTATACCACAATATTCACAATATTCTCGGAGACAGTTTAAGTGCTATATTACTTTGCTAAAAAAATAATTCTTGCATGTCCTCAAAAAAAATTCCACAAAATCAACAAATGTTCACTGCCTAAGCTGTGAGAAAAATCTGCACAATAACCTGCAATTATATGTCAGTTCACCAAATCCTGAGCTAGGTCGCCATTTGTTACGATCGGGTCTCGTATAAATCAGTGGCTCTTATACATTGGACTAGACTGGCATAAATGCAACAACGGAAACGCTAGATCCAACCCCTGATATATAATCCCGTCGAACAAAGAACACATATACCCTCCAGAGTTATATCTGCGATAGCGGGGTATCTTAACTCTCAGTTTCTATGTGCTTCTACTATAGGCTGATGTTCTCTGAAACAGCCTATTACCTATAACATATGGTTGCTTAGTTATGGTACACAAGGAATAGATAGTTAACTTAATTAAATCACAAGAGTGATCTAATTCAAACAAGAAGAAGGTTTACTTAACGTTACTTTAATCAATAATATCTGTCACTCCTTTATGAAAGAAAGTTTTGTAAAGTCCTCAAGCACCGAACAAGGAATCCTCTGAATAATGTCGGATGCTACTAAGAAGAACGTATCGGAAATGGAACAACAAAATAGCAGGAGGCAGGACAATGCACGTGTAGGCTAAATACACAAAAAGGCTGGACATATAATGTTATTGGACACAAGAATATTATAAGCGGTGCAACTGTAATAATGCTCGCCACGAAAAAGTAGTACTCCTATTAACAAAACCGGTCTATGCTGGTTGTGTCTCTCTACAGCAACCTAGACCTCAAAATGCTTATGTAAAAATAATGGGTATGCAAAAAAGAGTATATGATCTAATCCAGCTAATGTCTACCCGGGTTAATAAAGTCTAGCTGGGATGCGCAAAGGTACAGAATTCTGGTGGAGCAAGGCAGCTCCTAGCATAGTGTGGGCCTTGGGTCTGTGCGGCCTGATTACGTTAATATGAATGGGTGCTCTCTTGAGGATTCTCGATCACAAGTATCGAGTATCCTCCTGGCGACCCTCAAAAGTAAAAGCAAATAGAGTTAGAACAGTGTTGGGTGGAATAGGCAAGCAGCCCTCACGCACTACACAGTCTAAACTCCAAGGTACACAGACAAAAGATCCACCCAGGTAACCCACAGAATCCGTAGTGTCGTGTAGCTCAAAAGTAGCCTACACACATTGAAAACACCAACAGCAAGGTACCTGATCCCTAGTCTAGCATTATTTAACCCTGTAGAAACATTAGTGATTGATGGAGACAGTCTGAGCAATGCAATCTCCCAAAAAGACAATGACTATCTTCAACCTTAACCTAAGAAGTGCGCATGGGGGTAATTAGAAACGTCCGCCTGTGCTGACGTATTTGAGCTGTTTCCATCACTAAAATATTCATTTTACCATAAATAGCATTAATACTTATCCATACGCGCCTATTATGGGTTGATTATAAAGGTATTAACCTGAAACAACAATAAAACGAGTGAAAACAGCGTTTGGATGGTCAAAATCGGAGATACAGGCCGCGAGTTATATAATGTATGGGTGAGGCAACCTGCTTTCCCGCCAATTTCCCCCAAGGCCACTGAGACACAGTCGATCGATACTCTCTCTCTCTCTCTTGCACTCGCTTGCTAACAGAGATGACAATGCCCTGCTTGCAACTCGCTAATGTTAGCACGAAAATATACCTCAGAATAAGGGAATAACAGGGAAAATAGGTGATAACTGAAGGAGGGGAGAAAAGTGGGGAAGGAGGGGAGGTAGAGGAGTGATATGTTGCATGGCCCAGGGGCAAAAAAAAAAAAAAAAAATTGATGTTTAAAGTTGATTTTTTTTTCTCTGACTCTTAAGAGTCTTCCCGCAGTCCGCCGGGGGAACTCTTAAGAGTCTTCCCGCAGTTCCCGGGTTAATCTAGTACATAAGATATGTGAGATCCAGCATATAATACAGTCTGGCCACCAATTCAAGGTGTGGATGCAGAGAACCAGAGGGGGATTGATATTAATAAAAGGTGAGGAAGTAGTGGAAATGGTAGAGGCAGTAGGAGAGAAAGATTCTAAGACAAGAGTATGGGACAGTTCAAGGGAGATGCTTAGACTCGCCTTAGAGTATGCTGTCTGGGAAGGATCTGACAAGGATATTCCCATGGACCTCCTGGCTGGAGTACTAGTTCGCAAGAATGGCACTAGGGCGCGCGACAGTCGCCCAGTAAGCAGCCGCGTAGTAGGCAGTGTTAGGCAGGAGGCAACGAATCCCGCGAGGCCTATGTAAGGGGGCCAGCCACGCGCCGCACTCACTACCAAGTCATACCACCTTGTCTCTCTCTCTCTCCCTCTCCCGCTCGCCTTCCCATCATTCAACTACTTAACACAATACTTTCAATTGACTAAATAAAATAGAAAGGATTGTGACAGACGAAAATAAAGAACAGTTCTGAACTGTCTGCAACACAAGCTTTCTCGAGAAGGAAAGTACACAATGATAGGTAGATTGTAGCTATATTTTCTGCCCTGGCGAGTCTTAGCGAGTAAGCCATGCAGTTCTGGGGGAAGCGGTGAGCGTCGCAGAGGGTATGGCAAACAAAGGATTAAGAGCTATTACAGATAAAACAAAGGTCAATATTAGTGGGGTATGGTGCGGAATTATGGCGACTTTCTATGTGCAGTTTGTGGGAAGCAACTTGATTTAAGGGTGCATCTTTAGTGATGGGGTGCACAAGAGGTGTAGTTGGACGAGTGTATCTTTTACGAAAATCATAAACTTTGAATGTGCAGTGTGAGAGGTAGAACATGTCTTGAATGACTTGCCTGACAGCATCGATTTCGACAGTGTAACATTGGAGTGTGTAAATAAATTTTGCTACTTAGGCAATACGGTTTCTGCCAGAGGTGGCGATGAAGCTGGCTTCATTGCTACAATCAGAAATTGCTGGGGGAAGCTAAGAGAGCTGTTGCCTCTTTTGACCATGAGAGGACTCCCACTTTACCTTTAACAGAAGGTATATGCCTCCTGTGTTAGGAGTGCCCTGACCTATGCCTCAGAGACACTTGAAGTGGAGGATATTAATAGAATTAAATTAAATGAGAAGAGAATGATGAGATGGATACGTGGGGTTAACTGCAGGGATGTGGTATTGAGTGAGGAGCTAAGAAGGCGTCTGGGCATTTTGAGCATCAATGAAGTGATGCACACTAGCAGACTTGGTTGGTTTGGACACATGGAGAGAATGGATGATAAGAATTGGGTGATGAAATGCCGGACTATGAAAGTGAGGGGAGCTGCGCGTAGGGGTAGACATAGAAAGACGTGGGATCAGTTACTTTGGTCCGATCTCAACATAAGGGAATTGACGACAGAGGCAGCCCAAACAGTCTCGCATGGAATGACGCCATTTAGAACATAAGATGAAACCACACTCTCTGTGGACGAATCGCTCTTTAAACTTGTATGTATGTATCTAGCTAACATATGACTATTTCACTTTCATTACAAATAACCTGTAGGATCTGAAGAGTTAAAACAAATGTTAAATAATAATTCTCTGACATTAAACAGTCATCTTTAAACTAAATAATATTGTCTATTGGTAAGCAGAATCACACTTAAAGTTAATTCATTTTTCAGTCTCAATAAATTACTAGCCATAACAATCTGATAAATTCAAAGTTCAATCAAAGGTTAGACCTGTATCTTAAATATGGGATTCGATTACGTAACTCACTCCAAACTTCAGCACACACACACTCTCTCTCTCGCACACACAACCATCAAACACACCCTTTCTCTCTATTTGTCCCACAAACCTACACAAACACCTTCTCACTCACATAGACACGATCAAACTCATTCTTATACTCACACACTCTCTCTCTCTCTCGCTCACACACGCACACACGCACTCTCTCTCTCTCTCACACACACACACACGCCCATACATACACTCTTTATCTCTCTGTCTCACTCACACACACATACACACACACACGTACACAACAATAAAGAAACTATCTAATGTCTCCTACGTTCCCTTATCTTGACGTCTAAGAATTTATTAGTAATATAAACGCTTAAGCTTTCAGTAAAGAAGAGGTAAGGTGGTCAAAATGGCCACTAAATAATTTTGCCGTATAATTTATGAGCCGTAACTGCTTAGGTACGGAGCCAAAGTGGTGGAGGAGGGGGTGGATGAAGGTGGTGGAGGAGAGTGTTGGAGGAGGAAGGTGGAGGGATGAAAGGGAGATGACAATTTTATTTTTGTCCATGAATGAGACAGAAGGCAGGTTGCCTTTAACGAGTGTCTCGCCTAAAGCCAACAGAGTGACAGAGAACCAAATTCAAAGGACGTTGGGATCAACATGTTTAGACACTCGAAGTTTTAAGCAGTCTAAGTCATAGGATTAAGGAAATATTGATTGAGGGAAAAAATCAATAGTTCATTTGTTGAGTAGACGACTGAGAAAACTTGCCAACTCTAGGGTTAGAGAGCTGGACAGAATAAGAGTGGGACTGTGTTAAAAAGGCATATACCTCGCATTCGTTGCAAGGGAGGATGTATGCACTGAGAGAGCTCTGAAGAACACTGATTGTTGTAATAGAGATAGAAGAGTACAAGAGATGCAACATTACGGCATGTAGAAAGAGATTGTAGGGAACTAGTAAGAGGAAGTGAGTTGATGTGCCCCAATACAGAGCAAGAAGCTGTGCGGGGGTGAAGAATCCACAAAGACGTTTGAGAACACCTAACTTCGGGGATGCTGTTTTTGCATGAGTGGTGATATGATATTTTCAAAAAAGATCAGATGAACAAGATACACCATGAATATTGAGAGAAGATGAAGAGTTGATTTATATAATGTTGAATAACAACTGATAGTCTTGTGGAAAATAGCGAGGGGTACAAAGGAGTACAAAGGAAATCAAGCAACAACATATCTAGTGACCCTTCTAGGCTGCTTGTCCTCCAAAACACTGAGGATCAAGTGTCCAAACAGTGGTTTAGAGTGGGTAAGGGAACATTGGAAAGGGAACTACTGCCCTGCCACGTTAGGAAGTTAGTAGGGGACATATGGGTTAGTAACTGAGGGGAGGATAAAGTTATTCATTTACAAACGCAGTCAGTCGCGGGTTTGATGCGAGATATTTGTCTATGCGGAATTTAAATGAATCAACGGTGCTGCAGTCTATAACGTCTCGGGGAAGCCCATTCCACAAGTTGACAACTCGATTGAAGAAGAAATTCTTAGATTCGTGCGAGTTAAAAGATTTACCAATAATTTTGCAACCGTTTCCCCGCGTGTAATTAGATTGGTCGATAGTGAAGTACTTACTACAGTTCATATTGTCGATGCCTTTGATGATTTTGAACACTTGAATTAAGTCGCCTCTTAATCTGCGCTGGGTTAAAGGAAATAGATTTAATTCTCTAAGACGCTCTTCGTATGGTTTGTTCTTTAGGCTAGGTATCGTTTTGGTAACTCTACGTTGAACTCGTTCTAGCTTGTTTATATCTTTTTGGTAATAAGGGCACCAGGATTGAACGCAGTATTCCAGAAGAGGGCGGACTAAGGAATTGTAAAGGGTTAGGATAACTTCTTTGGATTTATGCTCAAATGACCTGCCTATAAAGCCAATTATTTTGTTTGCCTTCTTAACAACTTCTGAACATTGTTGACTCGGTTTTAGGTTACTCGATATTGTTACTCACAGATCAGTTTCTCTGTTTACATTCTTAAGCTGAGTGCCATTCATCGAATAGTTTGCTTTCTCATTTAGGTATCCGACATGTAGTACTTTACATTTATCCGCATTGAAACTCATTTGCCAAATTTGGGCCCAACATGACAATTTATCTAGATTGTGTTGCATATCGTCAACTTGTTCTTTTGAGAGTACGCTATTTGCAATTTTTGTATCGTCAGCAAATTTTGAGATTGTGCAGGTGAGACCCTCATCTATGTCGTTGATGTAAATTAGAAAGATAATTGGTCCTAGTACCGATCCCTGGGGTACCCCGCTACTTACATTGGTCCATTTAGATGCCTTACCGTTTATGACTACCCTTTGCTTTCTGTTGCTGAGCCAATTTTCTATCCATTTCAACACACCGTCTTGTATTCCATGCGCTTTTAGTTTTAGAAGTAAACGTTTGTGGGGAACTTTGTCAAAGGCCTTTTGAAAATCAAGGTATATAATATCTACAGCTTTACTCTCATCGTAGAGGTTGAGGATATCGTGGAAGAAGTCTAAGAGGTTTGTTAAACAGGAACGTTTTTTACGAAAGCCGTGTTGAGTATCTTTAAGTATGTTATTTTCCTCTAAGTGATTTACGAGTCTGTCTCGTATGACCGTTTCTAGCATTTTACCTACAACTGAGGTTAAGCTAATTGGACGATAGTTACTGGGTAGGGATTTGCTGCCTTTTTTGAATATCGGTGTTACGTTGGCTAGCTTCTACTGATCAGGCATAGTTCCAGACTGCAAGGATTTATTGAATAGTAATGTCAGTGGTTTGGAGAGCTCATTCTTAGCTTCCTTTAGAACTCTAGGCGAGATTGTATCAGGTCCTGGCGTTTTATTTACCTTGAGTTTATCTAAACAATTCAATACTTCTCTCTCTGTAACGGTGATATTGCTTAGAACATCTGAATTATCAATCTGAATCGGCGATGGTGTAGGGATATCACTGAGGTCTTCTGTTGTAAAAACTGATGCAAAGAAGGTATTGAGGGCATTACTCATTTGTACTTCGTCTTTGGTGTATTCTCCTTTTTCATCGACTAACGGTCCAACAGTTGAAGTAACTACTTTTTTCTTTCTGATATAACTATAGAATTCTTTCGGGTTTGTTTTACTTTGATTCGCAATATGTAACTCTAAGGTCTTTTTACTTTGCTTAATTAACTTTTTGGCTTTGCGTCGTAGCTCTACAAATTTCACCCGTTCTTCGTCATTTTGTGAGGATTTTAATCTATCATTAGCAAATTTTTTAGCAAGCAGGCAGTTTGAAATATCTTTATTCCACCACCATTTGGGCTTATTATTATGGCCTGGACGCCGTATTTTCGATGGTATGCAAACTTGCACTGCTTTTAGGTAAGTGGTTTCGAATAACTTCCAAGATGTATTTATGTCGTTATTGTTAATTCAAAAGCTCCAGTCAGTTTCTTTAAACATAGCTCTAAGTTTATGGAAGTTTGCTTTCTTGAAATTAGGGACTTTTTCGATGCTACTATTTGGTTCGTTACTAGTAAACTTTAAAGTGAAAGTTATCGTACGATGGTCACTGTTACTGAATTCATCACCAACATTCAAATTCTCTATCAATTCTTCTTTTGTTGCAAGTACAATGTCAAGAACGTTATTACCACGGGTCGGCGTTCGAACAAATTGATAAAGCGAACTCTCTTGCAAGTTCGTATACAAGTCATGTCCGGAGTGTGAAGTAAGAGTATCGCCCCACTTGGTCACAGGTAAATTAAAGTCGCCCAAAATTACGGTATCTTGTGAGTTACTTACATCTGCAATTTGTTCGTAAATTTCTCGGTCAGTTTGCACTGATTGAGCTGGAGGTCTGTATATTAACGCAAGTATTATTTTTGTACCTTTATTATTCTTTATTAGCACAAAAGATGTGTCGACGTTCACAATTTGAGGATTTGACACGAGGGTCGGGTTAAGACTTTCTTTGATATAAAATAAAACGCCACCTCCATTTTTATTTATTCGGCTGTTCTCAAACATTACATAACCGGGAAGTGAATACTCTGCTAAAAAGTCTCTATCTTCTGTATTGAGCCAAGATTCTGTTATGCCAATCACATTATAATTTTCTGTAAACACTAGTTCCTCTAAATCTGAAAATTTATTGCGTATGCTACGAGCGTTTGCATAGAAAACCTTTAAAGTTGCGGTTTTAGAACTCGCAGAACGTTCGTTCATCAAATTTTTGGTTCTGGTCGGATCTACATTTACATTCATGGCTGTCCTCGGTCCTCGGTCGTTATCCCTGACGGTTTTGAATTTGGGTCGTGTTGGTGGAGCTTTATCCAAATTCGCGGTTCTTGACGGATTAGTATTTAATTCCTTTGTAGGTTGCCGTCCTCACTGTCTTCGGTCCTCCTTCCTGGTTGTCCTGTGCTGAGCCGATTTCTTCTCCGAAAATCCTTCACCGCATCGTTGAGAAGACGCCCAAAACGTGCTGCTCCCACCTGGTTCAGATGAACTCCATCGTCCGAAAACAAATAGTCATCGTAGTAGAAATTGTCCCAGGTGTCGACGAATCCCACGTTCTCCTTCCTGCAGAGGTTTGCTAGACAACGATTTGTGCTGGTGGCTATGTTGTAAAATCGGCTCTCTACACCGAGCCGGGGGACGATTCCTGAGACGATGATCCTTGATGACTTCTCCTTAAACGACTTGATCAGCTGCTGGTACTTTAAAAGCAAATCTTCCGACCGGGTTCGCTGTACATCGTTGGATCCAACGTGGATGACGTACATTGTATTAGCAGGGGCCAGCTTTGATACTTCGTCAACTGCTGCAACTACGTCATCCACACCACCACCAGGGATACAAAAACGCTTCCTGGTCTTAGGTGCCCTGGCGCAAAACTCTGTGAGCTGACCACGTATCATCGAGTCTCCCACGAGCCGGACTTCTTCTATTTCCTCTTCGTCATCTGAGTCTGCGAGTATCTGGAAACGGTTTTGACACTCGGTAATCGGTATGTGTTTCCTGGTCTTGGGGCAAACGTTGTTCCTCACGACACGGAAGTTGTCTTGAGGGGGAAGAGAGTCACTATTTGTATCTTGAGTATCGGAAACATCAGCTGAAGTGGCTACTGTAGGCGTTGAATTGTTGGCAGTTGACATTGGGGCGTTGGTGGCTGCTGGAGTTGCGGTGACAATTGAAGTTTGTGGTACTCCAACGTTGAGTGTTACAAACTCTTGGAGTGATTCCAGCTTCATGGTGAGGACGTTGATCTTGTTGTAGGCTTCATCTAATTTCACTGTAAAATTCTCTCGTTGCTGGCAGAGCCGGCAGACTTGAAGATCGATAGTAGCAAACATGGACTCACCAAACCTACCGGCGCAGTTCGCACAAGCGCGAGGCATGGTGACAGTCACTTTCTTCAGATCACTTCACTCACTTAAAAAACAATTCACTCACTTTAAAACACTTCACTCACTTTAAAAACACTTCAATCACTTCAACCGAAAACAAATATGCTGAAATACGCAGAAATAGGTTATCAGGGGTGATAGCCTAACCGAAAACAAAAATGTTGAGATACGCAGAATTAGGCTTCCAGGGGCGATAGCCTAACCAAAAGTTTTGTTTTAAAATTGAAATACGCAATAATAGGCTACCAGCGTTGAATAGCCTAACCGAAAATAATAAAATTGAAATTCGCAGAAATAGGCTACCAGGTGTGATAACCTAACCTTAAACAAATATATGTATAACAGAATATGTAACTAAATATACAATTCACCAAATAGAGATTATATAAAAATAAAGTGTGACTGCACACAAGGGGTTAATATACTGTGTCAACAGATGGCCCTGGTGTCACTGTAGCCTAGTAAAGCAGTAGCCTACTCGTTTTAGATAAAAAAGTGTATCAGTCAAAGGTTATTACAAGATCGTGCAAGCAACAACTAAAATTACAGATATATACTGTATAGCTACAGTAGGATACTAAATACAATATCTACAAGAGTTAATAATAAAACAGATTGGCTGGCTATAGGCTAGGCTAGGTTTGGGTTAGGTCAAAAGCTTGGCAGGTTGGGTTAGGCTAGGTTAGTTTGTACAAATACCACCCTTAGCTTAAAATAAAATCAGTCTGAGGAGAAAAAGTCAAGAATATATCTAGGGGGAAAAGATAAATGAATGCACTTAAATTTGGTACAAAATTTGCTGGAATTTAATATGTATAATCCCCCAAAAAGGTTTGTTTACAAAATGGCGTCGGCGTTAGTCTCTGTAGGCAGGTTAGTTAGTAAACAATATTGTTTATTAGCAAATGAATATGCAAAGCTTTACTTACATACAAGGCAGTTAAATAGATACTTACTACAGTAGGTAATGGGTAAAATTAGGGGCTACGATTTTATATAAAATAGTAATAAGAGAGCGTTTGTTTACAAAGCAAAACAAAACAATAGATGGCGCTAGTGGCGCCCTGTCCGAGCAGGAGTCTTGTGATAAACACAAAGTTTATCAGTCAATACACAGCGAAATATCGTGCAGTGTTACTTACTAAGCTACAGGATGGTTAAACGTGCTCTTAACCACCTTTCATGCACAAGAATGAAGAGGATGAGTAGTTAATACTCAAATTATGATCGATATCGTGAGAGCGTTGACAGAGCGTCTGCAGCGTCTGGCGGTAGCACGGGGGGAGATAGAGGGAGAAGATTTTGTCTACCCGAATCAGAAATAATTGTTAGATCAGAAGATAGGCATGTCATGGCCCTGTTTCGTGAGATTTGGAGTGATTTCATGCTAGGTTGATGTGAAAAACTAGTTGTATAGTGTAAGGTAGAGTCATCAGCATTTTAGTGGATAGGACTAGAGGTACAGTTGAGGAGATCATTAATGAATATTAGAAAGAGAACTGGAGACAGGACAGAACCCTGAGGAACACCGGAGTTGATAGGTTGAGGAAGTGAGCTATGGCCGTCCACAATTGCAGCTATGGAGCGGTCAGAAATGAAATTAGAGACAAAGGCACAGACATGAAATAGAAACCGAAGGAGGGTAGTTTGGAAATTAGAGATTTGTGCCAGACTCAATCGAATGCTTTCGATATGTCTAGCACAATAGAAAAACTCCCACCAAAGTCCTGCAAGGAGGATGACCAAGAGTTAGTAAGATAGGCAAGAATATCACCAGTAGAGTGGCCCTTAACCCTTAACCTAACAAGTGTGCATGGGGGTAATTAGACACCTCTCCCTGTGCGCATGTATTTGAGGTGTTTCCGTCACTAAAATATTCATTGTACCATTAATAGCATTAATACTTATCCATATGCGCCTATTATGGGTTGATTATAAAGGTATTAACCTGAAACAACAATAAAACGAGTGAAAACAGCGTTTGGATGGTCAAAATCGGAGATATAGCCCGTGAGTTCTATAATGTATGGGTGAGGCAAGCTGCTTTCCCGCCAATTTCCCCCCAAGGCCACTGAGACACAGTCGATCGATACTCTCTCTCTCTCTCTTGCATTCGCTTGCTATCAGTGATGACCACACCCTGCAACCGGCTTTCTAATGTTAGCACGAAAATATACCTCATAATAAGGGAATAACAGGGAAAATAGGTGATAACTGAAGGAGAGGAGGAAAGTGGGGAAGGAGGGGAGGTAGAGGACTGAGATTTTGCATGGCCCAGGGGCCAAAAAAATAAAAAAATAAAAAAATAAAATCGATGTCAAAAGTTATTTTTTTTTTCTCTGACTCTTAAGAGTCTTCCCGCAGTCCGCCGGGGGAACTCTTAAGAGTCTCCCTGCAGTTCCCGGGTTAAAGAGCGGCGCCCGGCTGTAGCCGGGCGCCAATTTGCAGCAAGTTAGGAGCATTATTATGGCTTTTAAAGGGTTAAAATCGAGTGCAAATGGCCGGGAGCGCAGCGGGCCACACTTCCGACTCCCAGGGCCTACCGCCGCCCACTAACTCACCCTCCCTGTGTTCTCGAGAGGCCGGCAGTGTAGCCAGTAGTGAGCGTAGCTGGGAAAAAATACCGCTATACGCTAAACTCCCATGTTACTGGTACCACTGTATGAGAACCACGAGTGCTACGTAGCTCGTTCTAGTCTCATTTTGAAGCTTTTAGCGCCTATTTTTTTTGCTGAATACATTTCTTTTCATGCAGATACTTGATGTATCATTCAGGAGGGCCTGAATATGCCTAAATAAGCCCCCCCCCCCCCCCGCTAGTTAAGGGGACCGACCGGTTAATTTAGGCTTAAAAAACTCGAAATCCTGAAAATACCAATAGGTGTTTACTCAACAAGAGTCAACATCCCTTCATAAGCCAGTGAAATTTTATTAGTGAAAACCCATTGGAAATATTTTTTTTTTTATGTTTTCCAAACTTTTCCTGTAATTCTAAAAACGTTATATAGCGAACTTTGAAATTAACATGCTCAGTTACTACTGGTCGTACAAAGAGCATACCTATATGAATCGAAAGAGCGTAAGCTACTCTACAACCCCTCATACGCTTTATCTTCTACTTTGCCATGTTCCTGCGTAAAATATTGTATATCTAAAAAACAAAAGTAAAAATGTTCACCTAATTACCTTAGACTTTCACCTGTTATCTCAGAACCTATATTGTCGCACTTTCGGATGTTATTCTACAGTTATTATTGGACCTATAGGAATGGTGTATATACCATTGGAAAGGTAATGAAAAACACTACAAGGCCTATAAAGCCAATTTACTCTAGTAATTTAATTATTTTCACAATATGCCGTCAAATTTGTAATTTTCTATAAATATATTCGCCTGAATCTGTAATCACCTAAATCGAACAAATATACAAAATATATAAAACATTTTTTATAGCAACTACAGATACACCTTTTGTGAGTTGTTTGATCACATAAAACATGTGCTATGGGGATTTCTGTAGGAGTTTATAATTTTCTGCAGTGCTATGGTTTTCATTTTTTTTTTACCTAAATTGCAAGAAAAAAGCAAAACAAAAAATGGATGATAGTTTGAGGATTGAGAGCGGTCACCCTTCTTTGGGACAGGTTGAACGAGAGAAAATTTCCAGCAAGAAGGAAAGACAGAGACAAACGAGTTTCCCTAAGTAGGGAGTCAGCACAGAAGAGCAGTTTTTGAGTACATCCGGATCGTATGCCCAGAGGGCAGAAAATATGATATTCGGCATAAGTAATCTAATATATTAATTTCACTCCCAACACCAAACACATTCCAATGAAATTAATGAAATTCGAACCTGGGTTACCACATACAGATATTAAACACTCTAACCATTACACCATCAAGACAGTTATAAGTACAGCACATGACCACGATTGATATCCATTTGTTAATGATGAAAGATATTTTGGCGAGCAGAAGAACAGATTTGTCTTGATTTTGGGCAGAAACATATAAAGTACGACATTCTTGAGTTTGAAGGTGACAGCACAGTTTGAATATCCCCCTTGCAGACAGCAGTAGAACAAGAGTGAGTAAACCAAAAAAACATTTAGTTAGTTTGAGAGAAAGAAAATGGGATGCATGCTTCCATGCCCGAAAAGATTACTTCAGTAATGTGCTCGACACTCTCCGAGGGTCCCTGGCCACGGAAGCAAAAATCATTCCATGGGAAATCAAAGAAGTACTGCCGAAGAGCCTCCCAGTCGGTGGTGCCAAAATACTACAAGCGCCACCAGCTGGGGGTGTTAGAAGGCTGTACTAGAGAGACAAGACAGGTAACAGAGATAAGGTTATGATCAGAGGAGCCCAACAGAGGGAGAAGATTTACAGTGTAAGTAGAAGGATTGGAGGTTAGAAAGAAGTCAAGAATGTTGGGCCAATCTCCAGGGCGGTCCGAGATACGGGTGGGGTGCTGAACTAACTGCTCTAGGAAATTTAGGAGAGAATAGATATAGGTCTGTTCACAGGTTGGTCATTGAAAAGAGAAGAGAGCCATTGGTGGTGGTGAACATTGAAATCTCCTAAAATAGAGATTTCAGAGAAGGTTAAGATTGATTGAATGTATTTCACTTTATAAGTAAGACAGTCAAAGAATGTTGGAAAGACAGTAGAATTATGGGAGAGATAAACAGCTCAGATACATTCAGTGAGAGAATGACAAGATAGCATAAGCCAGATAGTTGAGAATTCAGAGGAGTCAACTTTGGGAACACGAGAGCAAGAGAGATTGTTGCGTACATACACACAACATCCACCTTTGGCTTTGACTTGAGGATAGAGATAGTAGGAGGATACAGAAAAGGGTTTGCTGTCTGTTGCTTAGACAACTGTGTTTTGGTGAGAAAAAGTATGTCAGGTTTGGTAGAAGAGAGATGGTATTCCACAGAAAGGAAGTTAGAGGAAAGGCCACGGATGTTGCAGATATCGATATATAGCCTATAAGGCAGTGGTCCAGGATATTTTGAGGAGTCATTTCTAGGGTCCCAACACATGATGGCATTTGTTTACCACCCCACCCTTCCCCCGGGGGGGGGGGGGGGTGTGTGTGATGTAGTCTTCATGTTTTGTTTTATGATAATTTTGCAAAGTTAATGTAGAATGTAATTTGTTTGTGGTATAATGTATTGATAGGAAGATAACGTGTTTTGGAGCGCAAACTTGGGTTACCCTCGGTATTGGTGAGGGACGGAAAGAATCAGCTAGGGAGACCAGGTGGTGAGACAGGAGTTCCAGCTGTCCTTATCAACTACCTGTAGCATTCCCGGGAGAACTGCCCTTAAAGGAATTAGGCTCAAAGAAAGAGAGGAATGAAGAAATATATAAAGTGCGTGTATTAGTAATATTATTAGTAGCACAGCAATGACAAAAATAATATCTATCTGTTTACTCAGGCCCAATCCCCACTTTTCCTTTTTTTGTGGGGGGGGGGGGAGGGCTTGTGGCTTTGGCTCCGTTGCATGTCTGCCTGCCGAGATCGGAACCTCTCCGGGTGGTCGGGGGCCGGGGGAGTGCTGGAGCGACCTTGGTGACCCTGGTCTCTGGGTCTTCTGGGTGATCTGGATGTGTGTGAGTTTGTGCTTTTTATCTGTGTTTATTTGTTGTTTTATGTTGTTTTTGTGTTTTCCCTGTTCTTGCTCTGTCTTGAGTCGGCTACCCCCAAAATGGGGATTGGGCCTGAGCATATAGATAGATAGATAGATAGATAGATAGAAAATAAGTATGGTCACATGACAAGAATGACTGAAGAAAGAATAGTTAACCCCTTCTTCTAAATACTTCTGTTACAAAAGATTATTCAATCAATGACATCCTTAAAACTAGTTGGCTAAATATTTACGCGTGATCGAAAGGATACTGTCGATGAGGTGAATATCTAATTAATAAATGTTGTTTCCTTATAACAAAGAGAATATTTCATGGGTCTGAGCTGAAGCCTTTCTCTAACTATTTATTCAGCTAGGTCTAACCTATTTTGCAAATGCTAAACCCCGGAACACTGCTTAGGTATACCCAGTTATCTCAATTTCATGGGCTTTATCAATTATTTCCCATTATAGCTTTATCCCGAAGAACTCCCACTTAATATTTAACATATCTTTACTTAACATCCTATAAGATCCTGTACTATTGCTAGCTGACTCAGAGTGCCTTTACTAACAACAACAGGTATATCTTTCAAAACATCATCTCTTTATTTCATAATTTGTCTAATCAGTTTATCTTTTGCTATTCTATAAAACACATAGATTGTATGGATGGAACACACTGGCTTAATCTAGCATTTAACATTTTGGTAAGTCTGTTCGGGCCCTTAACCCTTAAAAAGCGGCTCACCACTTAAGTCGTGTTGAAAAAACTGGCAAAAAACGGGTGAAAAAAGGGTGGAAATAGAGTGAAAATGGGTGGGATAGTAATGATCCATACGTCCGACATCTGTGGCCTCCCGGCCCACACTAACTCCAGTTCCCCCACCGCGCGTGAGGATGACAGTGTAACCAATAGTTCGCTAAAAGTGAGCAATGTAGCAAAATCTGCTAAACTTCCATCTTCGAGGTAACACTGTCAGTGCTCCACGAGTGCTACGTAGCTGTATGTGGCGTCATTGTGTAGCGATTTCCACCTAGTTTTCGGCGCAATACAGTTCCTTTCATACTGATGGTTGATATAGCAGTCAGAACGGCCCAGAAAGGCCCAAAACGGCCACAGAGCACCCGCTAGAGGAGGGTTAAGGGTCCTTTAAAGATATTCAGGAAGCTCTCTGGTTTTTGCCTCACCACTTCAAAGCTGGCCAAAACACCATCTCCATCTTCTCAGTACCATCTACCAACAGTTGACCATCTTGAATCGCTTGGCTTATTGTGTGAAGGCTAGCGATGTGTCGGCAGGCATCAGGATATTGGAGGTGTATCTGTGGCAAGGGTGGGCGATGTACTAGGTCCCGGCTTGTCTTGTGTTCAGTAGAGCTTGGTTGCTGGAGGACAGGAACAGGCTTATTTATCTCCCCATGGGTGCCAAGGTGAGCGAAGGGGGTGTGTTTGCTAAGAGCTCGCCAGCGTGATCCAGGCAGGTGCCTGTGGCTGAGCGAGTCCTCTGGCCCCGCCCACCTCCCTTTATACCCCTCCTTCACGGAACGGGGCCTTTTGATACGCCGAGCCGCGCGCTCGGAAGGAGCAACACCAGCCCACTCGCTTCGAAATTCAAACTTCTCCCCCTTCTTTACTTCATCTTCGTAATATTTTCCTGGAAGCTTATTAGGGATGTTCTGTAGTGGCTGACGGGAGTAAGAGGGTGGCGTCATTGTAATAGAACGTTTGTGACCAGGATAAAATATACGGGTATGAACTGGGAGCGAGTTATGAGGCAAGCGTTTAAAGGAAGATGAGAGTTGATCTTTGTACTGCGCCACAGGAGGCTGGTGATTGGTCGAGCGCGGGGGAATGCCAGGGTGTTCCCCGTGACAAGATTTAAAGGGTAAACCTTGCTTATCCACCTAAGCTAATCCCGTCTCCTGATTGGCGGACGGAATTACTCTTTCAATAATTATAATAATTATAAAAATATTAATAATAATAATAAAGTAGACGTGCCGCTTTGCCCAAAATCAAAACGGCATACCCAACTCTGCGATGGGTTACCATCATCACTACTAATACCATCATCAATCACAATCATCACTACTACTGCCATCATCACTACAACTGCCACAATCATCACGACTACTGTCATCATCACCATTACTATGATCATCATCACTGCTACAATTACAATCATCACTACTACTGTCATCATTGTCACTACCATCTTAATCACTACTATCATCATTGATACTACAACTATCAACCATCATTACTACTATCATCACCACCATCTTACAATCATCATTACTACTGTTAACATCATCACTACTACTATAACCACCATCATTACTACTGTCACAAGTATTACCATCATGTATCCTATCACCATCATCACTACTACTGCCATCATCACCATTACTATGATCTTCATCACTACAACTTTCACCATCATCACTACTACTCACCATCATCACTAATACTCACACCATCATCACTACAACTATCATCATTACTTGTCACCATCATCACTACTATTATGACCATCATCACTAATACTAGTAGTCACCATCATATCTACTACTGTCATCATCATCACTACTGTCATCATCATCAATACAACTACAACCATCATCACTACTATTATCACCATCATCACTAGTATCACCATCAATCCCACTATTACTACCATCACTTCTAATGCCAACTAAACTAACTTAACCTAGCAAATACGGAGCGAGATGTTTTCGCCCCCAGAACGAATGCGTTCTTAGTGTGCGAGCCCCTTCGGGTCTCACACACTAATAACGTCATCATTGCTGGGGGGGGGGGGGGGGGAGATCTGGGAGGGGGTAAAACCATATTTTGGACCTAAAATTATAACTATTGCATAAAATCAAAAAATATTTTTTGACTGACGTTCGCATTCACGCAACAAATGTTCGTGTGAAATTTGGTGAAAATCCGTCCAACGGTCTAGGAGGAGTTCAGAGACAGACGGACAACGACAACGACAACAACGACAACGACAACGACAGACATTTTTTTTGTGTGGTACCCACTATACGGGGGGCGATACCAAACTCTGCTTACGCAGAGTTGATAATAATGATAATTAATATTATTATTATCATAACAATAATAATTATTTTCTTGTGGAAGATTCGTCTCCTGCAAACTGCTTTCACCAATCTGGCGGCTTGCACCTTCGCCCTAAGCACTTTAACTGAAGATATGTTTATAACTTTCTCTTTATCAAATTTCGCATGAAGCTGCCCTGTCCAGCTGCTATTATGAAGCAAACAGTGTAAACACGGACAACACTTTAAAAAGGAAAAGAGAGAAGGAAAACTGGCGTCCTGAAAACACCTCAGGGGTGCCAGTTAACCAGGGCTTAGTGCCAAGGCAAGTACCGCATATAAATGGCCGAGCCGAACAAATTTAGCTCACATCACCCCTCTCAATATATATTGGAATCATCTAGCAGAAAAAGAACGTATTTAACTTGACACCTTTCACGAAAACTTCTTTCAAATTGTCCATAAAGTATTATAACCCCTTCAACGCTAGTTGAACCTCCTTTACCCGGAAAACAGAGAGGCGCCCAATCCCAGATTCGGTTAAAAATACTTCAAAACTCCCCAGACTCATCCACAAATTATTCATATAAATTAAATTTACACCCATCACTACGAAAAATAGAACTAAAATACATACAAACACTTTAATTACTGATACAGTACCTTCAAATGAATAAGTGCAAACACCTTATGAGATAGGCCATATACGGCCCTTTCCCCAGTATTAATCCCTTTTTTTTTACTCCTATCACCAACATTTTACCACAAATCTTTTGACAATCCTTATCATTCACACACACACACACACACACATCCTCCCAATATCACTTTCACTTTATCATCATTCAAAATTACCAATATTTTTTGTCATTTTACCATCCAATATTTTCTCTTATTGACTAGCTTACAACCCACATTTAAGCAAGCATTTCGTTTTTTACCACCCAAAATTACTTTGAAAAACGTTCGCTTTCACCATCCGAAATTCCCTTCCAGGCAAGCCATACTGAATTTCCTTAACCCTCTCACCACGGAAGGGCTCTTGAACGCCCATAAAAAAGCATATAACAGGTACCCGGATGGTCTCTTGAACGCCCAGTGGTTGAAAGCCTGTGAGCTTCGTGTGCGAGGCGTCGGTCCGACGCATGTAAACAACAGCCGGCTGGACCGTCGCCCCGCATCTCCGGCCACAAGAAGGAGAGCGTCGCTTGTTCGTGTGTGCCTGTATGTTGTTGTTAAGTATCGAAAGTGGTGTAAAGTGGCTGTTTTGGCCATAAAGTTATCTCCAATGAAATCATCATCACAGCTCAACCAGTTGACTTAGAGAGCTCTACTTAATGCCATTCTACAGGTAAATAACACAGCTACGCTTGGGGATGCGCGGGAATGCGGGAAGCAGTCTGATTAACGAATATACGGTAGCCTAGCCTAGACGTTTTTCGGCCAAAACACCCGGGTTTCGAGGAATATATATATAATACATAGCCGGGGCTGGAGGGTTAAAGAATAAACTACATTTTTGCTCTGACTTCACTTTACCCACCCCAACCCAAATATTCAACTCACGCACGTTGGGTCAAGCCCGAACACCATACTTCTCTCACGTTACCACTGTTGCTCATACTTACCCAATAAAACTTCCCTTCGTTCATCCTCACCACCTTTTCTATAGTCATTCATGTTCAGGGTCACCTCAGCACAGTAGGCTACCAGAGCCACAGCTAGCAACAGTACCAGGAAAGAACTGGTTGACACTTCCCCGGATCCCATACTCAGAGGTTCTGATTATAACGGAATGGCAGCGGAATGGGGATTGCAGTACACAAAGCATCTACCACCAAAGCCTGGGCCTGCCGTTTTACGCTAAATCCCGAACTTTCAGCCAGATATTCAGTGACATACAAGTAGCCTACCTGTCAGTAATTGCATGCAACATTTCCCTAAACCCCGAGCCGTAGCAGTTGTGAGGCGAGTGAGAGTTTGAGAGTGGTGGTAGCAACTTCAAGCGGGGCAGCAGGCTATATTTTTTTGGAACCTTTGGGTCTTCAATCTTTCATTTAAATAGATAAAAGAGACAGATCACCTTTTCATTAAACCCGAGTATATATTAACCCCCTGAGGATCAGGACCGCGAATAAAGACGTTTGGAGGCTTTGTCTATTTGTCTAAAGTGGACAACCACACCAAAGCTATTCGCGTGAACATTGGGCTATAATAATTGTTGCTAGTGGTAGAGCAAATAAACACGTTGGTAATATTGTGTTGAGTCTGCTGGCAGCTCGGGATAGCTTAGATACTCGGTATATCTCAGCGAGTCAAGCGATGGTCTGCAAGGGGGTTTAAAAATGGCTGATATGTGGGAATCAACACCCTCCTGTGATTGGTAAGTATATGTAAAATACATTATATAAGTGATGTGTGTTATTCAAGTGATTCTTTTTCGCAAATATATTTAGCGTATTGTAATAATAGTTTACCGTGTAAGCAATTCGAATTCTGAAACTGTTACAAGAGTCCAATGTCATATTTCAACAGATGTGACCAAAAGAACCCCCTCTACTGTACAGAAAATCACCTATATCAACAATAGCTGATAAATAGAGAGTAACGACAGCCTTGCATGCAACGTTGAAAATCAAGAAAAAGACAAATACATGCAAAACATTTATCCTTCACCCATGCAAGCTTTCTAAAATATGAGTGTAATCTTAAGAAATAAAGAATAACTATATCCATGTATTCCCATGTTAATTATATTTTTAAGGCAATTATTAACTTCACAATAATTAAAAGATCGAAATCCCCTTATCCCTACTATTCCGAAATTAATTAAATTAGACTCAAATCATCATCCGAATTTAGCCTGACCGAAATATATGATCGATAGGCAAACACGAGGCAATACCTTCCACTAGCTAAGCTTTTAGTGGATATCTACCAGTGTCGGAGTTACTTCCGAATAGGGCTAGCCATTTTCCCTATAAAAAGTTCAACGAGTGTGGCGACCCAGAAGTGTGTTAGAGTAACTAGAAGTGACCTCTCTAGCTGTGTGTGAGAGAGGCAGTTCCCTTTGGTGTCCAATCGAAGGAGGAGCTACGAGTCCTACGTCATCCAGATTCTCTCTCATGGGTATTACTTCTCTTCTACATCCATACCCTAAGTGTCTCTGTTTTACTATGTTTTGGGAATTATTGTGAAGGTAATATAAAATATGCGAGTCTTCAAATTAACATTATCACAGAGGCCTTTTTCCGGACTCTCCTTGACCTAATTTGTTCGCGTATTACGAGAACCTAACTTCCACCTGTGCAGTTTAATTATATATACAGTTCGTGATTTTAACCAATTTAAGTCCACGTCAAAGTTCTATATATTTTTTACTTACGTTACATACTCTATATTATACGTAATACTTAGGTAACGCTCACAGATTTTATTCAGTTGTGTTATTATTGATTGAGTGTCCAAGTTCGAAGTGAAGTGTGTATTACAAGAGCAATGTTCCTTCTTAAAACTTATTCTCAAACTCCGGACAGTGCTTCGTCCAATTTGCATAAGAGTACAAAGTCGCCACTATTAAAAGTAATAACCCATTCCGTTGAGATTGAATTAATCTATATTCAAGATTCCTAATCTATATTAGTTCTTGTGAATAATCCGATCCATTATGTTACCCGGTTTATGATATTCTTTCACAACCAAGTTTAGGAATTCCAATTATACATTCCTGTATTCATCAGCCTTTAATCGGCTATTTATAAAACACTACGTCGTTCTGTGTCTTGATAGTATTCTATACTTCACTAACCTGTTTTTGGGTTATTCATAGTCGCTACTTCGTTCTGCGTCTATATTTGATCTTATAATTCATCAGCCCTCATTTCGGCTATTATCTGTCACTACTTCGTTTTGTGTCTGATTTTATTTACAGTAGTTTGTTAATTTATTCAAACTCACTGCTCAGATAGCAATTGCTTCGCTATATTTATTCACTACGTGTTTTGTGAATTTGAGTTCCTCCTTGACTGTGATTCTAGCTCATTTACGATTTAATTTACTTTTCGTGTATCGTGGGAGATTATTCACAATTATTCTATTGTAGTTAAATTGCAAATTTAATTATCTTATCACCTAGAGTAAAGTTAATTTCATATCTTTTTTTACCGATTTAATGTTGCACTAAATCAAGTATTTATTCAGCCTGACCGCAGTACCTTTGACCATAACCTCTCACGCAGCAGCTTTGACCGCATACCTCGCCTGGCGGCCTATTTGTATTTCGAGCCACGCTTACCTGTGCGTACCTGAGTAGATGATCTCAGTTACCCACATTACTTAATTATTATTCCTCTCGATATACACTTGACCCGTATATGTATTGTAATCATATATTATGTGTTTATCTTGTATAATTGCATAGTTCATGTTTGATGCTTTGTGAGTGACATGGTTATTCACGAAGGAGTACAATTTAGTTAACTCTTTCCAAGTCACCGTTGATTCAACATTGGACCCATACTCTATAGTTTGGATCCAGATGTCCCATTTCCATGTACCACTGTTTATACAATAAAAACTAGTGTAATTACCCTGTGTGTTTATTGTGTTTGGAGCGTGATTGAGTAACCTTGAAAGATCATTATTATTGCTAGTTGTGTTCCTGTCGAACAGGATTTAATTCTAAGTATCCTAAACAAGGAGCTTTATAGAATGAGTAATAAAGTGAGTTGGATTACAACGACGCATAACATATATATATATATATATATATATATATATATATATATACAGAGAGAGAGAGAGAGAGTTGCGATGGTAGATCAAGAGAATAGAAACAAATATAGTATAAAATTACTGTGATATTTATGAAAAGAACAATTACACAAGTATTTTGCACAAAATACCAGTGTCGTCCCTTAAAATAAATTATACATTCAATACCATTCTTAGCATGTTTCATATAAGTCAGTACCTTAACAAGTATTCTGTGGGATTACAAACATTGGTACGAAGTGCTTACATGTACATACAACGTTACAAAACATTGTCAAGTATGTGCATATGCTTGCCAAATGTCCAGTAAATATCTCGACAAATAAGATAATGTTGTATCTGGATAATTTTGGTGCTAAGTGAATTGCGAAATTGCACCTGAACGAAACTGACATTAGAAAGAAAATAATGTCAAAGAAAGTGACATGTGAAAAAAAATGACTTGTTAGTGAAAATGACACGCGAGCTAAAAATGAAATATAAACGAAAATTACATTTGATGGGGGTCACCGGCTTTTTTCATCTTTCTCTCCTTTTCTCTCTTTCCCTGGTTTGTATCCATTCGGCTCAATTCAGCCAACTGTCTTAAGACGTTTATCCCCATCTACAGTAGGTGTCGATTTCGTCCTGGCGAGCGATAGCGAGCCAGCATTGTATGGAGAAATCCGGCTTCGCCGGAGACCTTTTTCTATCAAAAAATGTACAAATTTAGCTTGCTGTCAAAACAAAAATATATATATGCTGGCTCACTACCGCTCGCCAGGAAAATATTGACACCTGAATTGGGGTAAGCGTCTTAAACCAGTAGGCTGAATGGGGCCGAATGGATACAAGCCAAAGAGAGAGGGAGAGAAAGAGAAAACAAAAGCGAGGTGGGCTCCCTTAAGCAAAACATAACTTTATGAGCGGAAAATAGCAATGCCCTGTAAATGAATGTGATGTGGGCTAAAATTATATATAAGTGAAAATGACGGGTTTTATAATTACATATGTGGGAAAAAGACATTTGAGAAAAATAATCTATGACACGAATATAACTGCATTCTAGTCATCATAACCAGGCGGGAAATGGTCATGTTCCTCTACTGTATATGTCTTTGGCATGTGACTTAATCTTGATAAAGGAACATCTCGTTAATTATGACAGCAAACTCTTTATCTGAACTGATAATGTCGTATTTATCTATGTATCCTTTAAGGGGGCCCACCTCGTTTTTGTTTTTTCTCTCTCTCCCTCTCTCTCTCTGGGTTGTATCTATTCGGCCCCAATCAGCCTACTGCTTTAAGACGTTTATCCCCATCCAGGTGTCGATGTTTTGTATATTGTTTTTGACAGCTAGCTAATTTTGCACACTTTTCGATAGAAAAATGTCTCCGGCGAAGCCGAATTTCTGCATACAATGCAGGCTCGCTATCTCTCGCCAATAAGAAATCGACGCCTGGATGGGGTTAAACGTCTTAAAATAGTAGGCCGAATGAGGCCAAATGGATACAAGCCAGATAAAGAGAGAAAAGGAGAGAACAAATGCAGGTGATCCCCCTTAAGTAATAGGAAACCGGTTGCTAGGAGGGAAATATTTCGCCGGTTTAAATTAACACAGCACCGTTGGTGAAAATGTCGAATGAAAACACAAAATGACAGTGAACCAACATGTTTGTTGGAATAACAGTTTGTTTGGGGAAATCATATACAACAACACCGCCAACATATAAGCCTGATATCAGAGGATCAATAACTATTACTGCGTCGCATGACCCTATAACCTAACCCTTGTATTTTGAAAGTCGACATTATAATTGTCTTCCTAGCCATTTCTAAAGAACGCTATTACTGAGTATAGTTCCGTTTGAACTACCAAGTTGCACAAAGTATGGTAAACCAATGATGACGAACACAATTAATTAATGAGTCATGGGTATCGCATCGTGTGTTAATGTTATGACCGCCAAAGATTATCCAATCAGTTAGTCCTCTTTCCGTGGTTGTGCAGCGATTTGTCCTGTTGAAGAGTGACCACTATTTAAGAAAAAATATAAGTATTGGAAGATATAATAGAGGAGATAGTTAGATATGATTGATGAGAAGTAGTACTGTTAAAGGTGGCATGCTAATGTATTGATTGTGTATTTACTTACATGTTACCGGGTATTGATATGTCGTCTTATTTAATATAATAAACTCATTACCATGATTTATGTACTGTGTGATCCTAAAACATATATAATATATACACATATATATGATACAAAACAACAATAACAATATATGCTGTAAAGTACTGGATAGTTTATTTATTTTTGGCGGTTGAAACTTATTCATACTGTACATGTATCAACTGCAGGCAGTTCATTAGTCTGTATCCCATGCGAGACCCATAGATCAACGAATGAAGCCTCAAGATGTAAGTTGCTCAATTTGTGTCACACTTTATGGGGGGATATCATATTTATAAATACATAACTTTTGGGGTAGAGCTGCTACACTGCCATCACACTGTGAGTTGGCATAAATATAGGGATATTTTCTTGGTGTGTTGGTATAAGCAGGATACTGTCAAACTGTTGAAATTTTCAAAATACTTCAATTACAGTATACCCTGGCAAATGACATGAACACTATTAGACAATTTTATGGTCCGCATACCGCCACGTTATCCACTAAACCTCGTTTAACCTTCTCAGTATTCGGTCACACGTTTCTGCATCATATACAGGCTAATATTAGACGATAGTATTCAGCTAAGGAAGCATTTATTGGAATATATGGGATAAATATGATCTGAATTAGCCCTCTAACTCCCACAATCTCTTCCTAAGCTTAATACAATAGAATAATCATAGCCAGAACAAAGTGAAAACAATGTATCCTCGAGTATTGAAAGAGTTAATCTATAAAGAAAGTCGTTCTTCAAACTTCAAATTTACCTCAGGATCATGTACAATTACACACTATTAATGTTTTATATATGATCTGACACACATTGGTCTGTAGACTCCCTTATGGTCACAAGATTAAACACTCCTCTTCTTCATAGACAACGTCACGCATGTTCCAATAAATTATCACAGGCTAGCTGGGAATATTCACACACACACACACACACACACACACACACACACACACACACACACACACACACACACATTTAAAGGATAGCTGTTTAATTAACTTTGATCCATAATTACACACCATCACCTATAAATACACAATATATGCATATTCTGTCGTAAGCTATCTGATCCTACGTCATTTTGACATTTCGTACCACCTTCATTGAGAATTATGAGCGCTCTTCATTCTTAGGTTTCAGACCCTTGGCAAGTTTACGATTTATTTGTTTACACTATAAACTGTGTTTGCAAAATTTAATACTTAGACTGCAATACAGCCCAGTACATATAACAAGCGTGTCATATTAGCGTTGTGTAACAATCTTTAACAAATAGACATATTCAAATTTTTGGCATGTGTAACCGGAGTTGACATAATATTGGTAATTTCTAAAATTAGTTACACGTATGATCTTACAATGTGAAGGCCTACTAGTGTGTGTGTTGCATTATGCTTTCACGAACGTTATAGTCCACCCAGCACACCTATCATACAGATGAGTTTGTGCATCAGGCATGACTGATCTAAAAATAATGTTGCACATGCCAGCTTGCTCGCTTACTCTAGCTGCATTGTTATTTCTATCTATCTATCTATTGCCTGACGCCGTGATCCCCGAAGGGGTGGCCACGAACGAACCGCCCCCATGCACCTCTGTCCCCAGTCAGTCGACGCCCCTCCCCCCAACCAGCACCGCCTTCGTTCATGTAGTTCCTCACTCCATCCTTCCACCTCATATTCGGTCTACCTCTCCCCCTCTGTCCCTCCACCTCGCTCTCGTACACCCTCTTAGTCATTCTCTCGCTTTCCATACGTTCCATATGGCCGAACCATCTCAAGTTGTTCCTTTTCACACTTTCCAGCACATCTACCTCCACACCACACCTCCTTCTTACTTCCTCATTAGTCTGTCTATCCCTCCATGTAACTCCGCACGCACTCCTTAAGTAATTCATTTCCACTGCTCTCAAATTGTTATTTCCATTGTATATATTATTAAATTATTTGAAGATTTATCTAATTTTCTCGTGTTATCATTCAGAATACTGCCTCTCTCTCTCTCTCTCTCCCTCTTGCATCTCGTATTTATGTTAGGAGCATTTAGTATTTACACATTTATTACAGGCGTCCCATGGCTTCACTCATCCCTCTAACCTCGCTCCCTTGGGTCTTTCCGCACGAGGTCTCAGGCCGCTTTTTGTGCCATCCCAAGTAGTTCTCGACATGGTTGCTCACCTGTCCTCAACCATATAGGCCAGGAAATAAACACCAAACAAGTGCTGAGGTTGGACAGAAATGTTAACAAAGCAATTTCACCTGAAATGGGTTCTTTGGAGGTATCTCTAACCACACAAGAAAGTCCACTCGAATCCACCCATGGCAAATACTCGTTTTCACTGAAAATCCTAGATGCCCGCCGCCGCGGAAGGTAAAATATTGAAATAGGCATAACTTTGCTGAAAATCAACATAGAAACACAAATAAAGTGTCTAATCCTACTAATTTTGAGGTGCTCTTTCATTTGGAAATATTTTCAAGGTCATATAAGGTGGCATTCATGCTCAAACGTCAAAATCAACGTCATTTTTGGTATAATATTGAAGGAAAATGTGAAAATTATATGATCCTCTGAACATATCTGTGCGACTATTACACAAGTACGATTGAGAAATGTATATGCGTGTATGCAACGCATTTAGTAATACTTTTTTCTTTTATTTCCAGATCTGAGATTGTGATGGCATCCCCCAAGACAGATGCGGTGTGTTTAATTTGTAGAGACACTATTTCATTTAAGAACGATGAATATTCCAGCGTTGGACGCAAAGGCCTCACTTCCATTAATAAATTCACCCATAGACACAATGAACTATATCCAACGAACCCCATCCCAATATATAAATTTGATGAAAATGGAAAGCAATATGTCCACACATCATGTCGCAAAAGTCACACAAACAGCAGACGATATGAGCAGATCGGTAAACGCTGGTCCTACCTCACACAAACTGCGATATGATACTAAACAATTCTCATTTCACACTGACTGCTATCTCTGTGGGATGCATGTTGATCAGGAGAAGGCCAGAAAGTATCCCACCAATGTTGAATATGAATTCAGCCATGTTATGCTCCTCACTGTATCAGAGCCAATCTTGCAAAGATGTAATGAACATCGCGAAACTCATCCAGACTCTTGGGCTGATGCAGTTGCACATCGACTTGCATGTATTAATGATTTACCAGCAGAGGAGGCCATTTATCAACGCAGATGTTTCCAATATTACATGTCTCCACGAAATCTTACACTTGACATGTTACCTACAAACAAGGATGGAGCACCACCTCGGAAACGAGGACGTCCTTCTGGTACCATCGATGAAATGAAGAGATCGTCTTTCATGCACGTTATTGAATATCTGGAAAACAATGATGATGAAACTGTCACTCTAGATGAACTCTATGAAATCATGGAAAGCCATGCAACCAGTGGAGAGGTTTATTCCAAAAAGTCTTTGCAAAGGCAACTCTATGCACATTATGGGAACAGAGTATCGATAACTTCAACGAAAAAGCAACCACTGATTGTCACACTCACATCTAATGTGAAGCAGTTGATTCAGGATGCGCACTCAAAAATGAAGGACAACCCCGATGACATGGATTCGTTGATCAAAGTTGTCGGCACCTATATCAGGAATGAAATAAAGAATGCCGAAAAACACAACAATGTATATCCAGACGCCTCTAATATAAAATCGCTCGAACACAATCTCTCCACTTTGACCCCTGCCCTGTCTCTACTGTTACAGACAATCATCAAGAGCAAAAGCGCTGGCTTTGTTCATCTCAAGAATGATTGACCTAGAACAAACCCATCCAGATGTATATTGGGTATTTATGAATGGCCTCTTTCCAGTCAGAAGAAGTGACGGTGCGTGGTCAGGAATTTTCACAGACCTCTTCATAGAGCAAGTTCTGATGGCCAGCATCAAATCAACTGGCGGCTTAACCCAAGGGCGTGGATTCAGTGACAGCACTCGACTTCTCTTCCTGCTCTCAAGACCTGTGTGTGCCAATATAAGCCAGTCCATTTTCGCGATAGCAGGTTTATCTATGGATATACCTGATGGACATCGTGAATTAGCAGCAGCCAGGATACGTCGTGGCATGAATGATATACAGAAGATTCTCCAAGTGTTCCTTGAGCGTGGCGTATTCAACAAACCATCAAAGAAGATTGTAAGTCTATCAAATGGCTTGGTGGCAAATGATTCTGTGAATGCATATGAGGCTCAAAGTGTTGGAAAGAAGATCCTTGATTCCATGGTCGGACAATCTGTCACAGAATACAAGTTTTCTCAGAAGAATCAAGTTAAGACCCTGGCATCAGCTACTCATGTGAAAACATCTTCTGGTGCCCAAATTGAGATGGATTTACAGCGTCTCTATCAGCGTCTTCTTCTTACAGGTTTCAATGGTGACATACCACTTCCAGATCTCTTCCGATATGAGATGTGCTCTTTCCCACCATCTCTCTTTGACAACCATGTGTGCATGGGGATGGGGGATAAATCGGAAATCATTCACCATCTCCTCAAGCTTGTTCCAGAGAGCAGTAATGCAACGTCCTGTGACATGAGTATGCAGTACATCATTGATGGTGGTAGCCTGCTTCATAAATTCTCATGGCCTAAAAATGCCAGCTACTCGGAGATCTGTGAAATGTACATCCGACACATCACGCAATCATACTGTCATGCTTTAGTTGTGTTTGATGGGTATCATGGATCTAGCACAAAGGATGAAGCACATCGTCGCAGGATGGGGAATGATATAGGTGCTACAGTGTTGGTTTCACCAGAAGTGCATGTAACCATGACCAAGAAGAGCTTTCTTGCCAATCCTTCCAACATGCAAGCATTCATCAATCTACTTGCAGAGCAAATGACCAAAGCGGATATCGCCGTTGAACATGCAAAAGGTGATGCTGACTACAAGATATGTATGTCAGCATGTTTTCACGCCAAAGAGAAGCCAACAGCTGTTGTCGCAGAGGATTCTGATGTGTTCCAGCTGCTAACGCATCATGCCAATATTGCTGACAAAGACTTATACATGGTGACATCCAAACAAACAGTGTGTGTCACAACTTTGGCAAAGAAGCTTGACCCATTACTCTCTGGCGCCCTGCTCTTTCTGCACGCTTTCAGTGGGTGTGACACTACGTCTAGACCTTATGGGATTGGCAAAGTGTCAGTACTCAAGGAATATGCAGAACTAGAGCGGTGTAGTTCAATATTCATGTCTCCATCTTCATCTAAAGCAGAAATAGAAAGAGCTGGAGAAGATGCCTTGTTGATCATCTATGGCTGCACAACATCTCTGAGCCTTGACTCGGCAAGAGTGGACAAGTTTCAGCAGAAAGTTGGTACTGCCACGCAGTATGTGTCGCCAGAGAAGCTTCCGCCAACATCTGATGCAGCCATTTTCCATTGTCATTGCGCATACCATCAGGTTCAGGCATGGTGTGGTAATGATCTTCCTGCAGAAGAATGGGGCTGGACGACTTCTCCTTCTGGCTTATATCCCATCAAAATGTCTCAGCCGTCGGCACCTGATCGACTACTTAAGATAATGCGATGCAATTGTGGTGGAAAATGCAACACAAGAACATGTACATGCCGCAAAAATGGGCTCCATTGCACTCCAGCTTGTGGTCAATGCAAGGGCATTACCTGTTTGAACGGTCCACCTGTGGACATTGAAGAAAATGAGGTGGAAACAATGATGATGAAACGGGACTATAAATAAATTAATGTGTTTGAAAGTCACTTTGGAATATATAATATACATACACAATATACACAATACAATAATACATGTGTAAAAGATTGTAGCCGGTTGTTCAGACAATTAATTTTGCTCATTTTAGGGTAATTTTAGGCAAATTTTTTGATTTTTCGAGGATTTCAATATGAACACATCTTCCAATCTCCTCCAAAGTAACTTTAAATGAAAGAGCACCTCAAAATTAGTAGGATTAGACACTTTATTTGTGTTTCTATGTTGATTTTCAGCAAAGTTATGCCTATTTCAATATTTTACCTTCCGCGGCGGCGGGCATCTAGGATTTTCAGTGAAAACGAGTATTTGCCATGGGTGGATTCGAGTGGGCTTTTTTGTGTGGTTAGAGATACCTCCAAAGAACCCATTTCAGGTGAAATTGCTTTGTTAACATTTTTGTCCAACCTCGGCACTTTATTGCCTGGCCTAATAAGTCACATGGTCTCCCCCAGGGTCTCCTTCACTATGGGTCGTCACCCAGGGAAGCGGGTCTTGTGCGTATTTAGCCGAAGCTGGGGCTTACAAACTATGCACCCAGTATGTCTCCAGATAGTTTCCAAAAGCAGGCGTTGTTTTGTTATGTGGGAATTCCAATGGTATCCCATGATCCTACATAGACACTTAGTACCAAAGGATTTAATACGTCTCTCCATATCACAGCTCATTGTCCATGTCTCGCAATCATATAAAAACACAGGCAGCATCAGTGTTTTAACCCATCCTACCCGGTCTGCCTTATGTAAGGACAGCACGAAAGAAGGGCCGCTACCCGGTATGCCTTATCTAAGGCATGAGCTTAATAGCCTAATTAAGCTTGGTCTGAACACCATGCGTACGACGTATGTCAACAAACCCAAGCGTTCGTCACCGCACCTCCGAAAACAAGAAGGAGAAGACTCCTCAATGTTATTGTTCTGACGTCATGACGAAATTAGTGTCTGAAAAGCCCCCATATTGGCAACATCTCTGCAATATTGGCTCCACTGAAATCGTCATCACAACTGAACCAGTTGACTTACAGAGCTCTACTCAATGCCAAAATACAGATTGAAAACCGCACTACGATTATAGATGAGTGGGAAAGTTCTAGCAGTGAAAATAAACATAAATACGGTAGCCTAGGCATAGACGTTTTTCAGCCATTTCACCCTGGTAGGGGCGACCGTCATTGGGTAAGACAGCCCGGGGAGGAAGGGTTAAAGGCATCACCAAACACTCTTCTTGAGATAATCCATAACTACATATGCTTAACTCATAACACGCGATAAATCTTACGGAAGGGTCAATATACCGAACGCGATAGGCCTCATGGAAGCAAGACCATAAAA
Source organism: Paralithodes platypus (assembly GCA_032716605.1). NCBI lineage: Eukaryota > Metazoa > Arthropoda > Malacostraca > Decapoda > Lithodidae > Paralithodes > Paralithodes platypus. The sequence goes on along the minus strand of CM064504.1, from coordinate 64,657,175 downwards.
AAAAACCTTCCAAAAAAGCCCCAGGGGCTCTTAAAACAAAGGAATACATCACTAGGTGAGATAATTCCCCTCTAGTACCTCATAACACTCATCCACATGTGTCCCAACCCAATCCTTCCCCCCTCCTCAATTATCAAAGTGTTTTCCTCATATTTTCCTAATTTATCTGTTATTTTCCTTGCGAATTATCATCAGCCGGGTTGGGAGACAAGGTTGTCATTTAGAAACCCTTTAGAAGTGTGAAATCTCTCCCGGGAGGCTAAGTACATTACGAGACGTTGCAGAGAGAGGATGTTTGTCTCTTGGCCGGCCGCCCCAGAATACGACGGGCGGAGAAAATATACGTTTTTTACCCACCAATTGCTGTTCCCACTTCTTTTATCGTTTTTCAAGGTTCATATGTTCATCATATAAGTAAAACAAACACATGGAGAAGAAATAATGCTTTATATCGTAAATATAACGAATTCTGTCAGAATCAGAGGGTAGAAATTACCCGTTTTGGGCACTTTTCCCTACCTCAATTTTGCGTCCCGAGGTGACGAACAACATCGTCTCCTGATCAGAGATATATATACTTACCAGGAGATAGGAATATTCCAATCTAATGTACTAATAAAATCGTGCTCCTAAAGGTTGCCAAATGCCCTTTTAATCAACCACAAAATAACGCCATCTGTTGTTGCTATCCTGAACTAATAGTGGCAAAAATCTACGGGAGCGCACTATCTTTCATTCCTCCACGTTTGTGAACTCCACAGCACTGTACAATAATCACAAATACGACATAGAAGACAAGACCTACATCACCTACTGTACATTATGTAGCCTCATATTTAGTCGGTTACCACATCTGTACTCAAAAGTAATGTTCTCTAGCATGAACGAAATATATTTACTCTATAAGAACATAATACCATTGCGTTAGTTCACACATCACAAAAATAAAGTTAAATAAATGGATGCTTTAATTGCTAATTGAAAGAACACTTGGTTTGTCAATAAAGGATTACATAATATGCATTCCATGCAATAATGCACACTAACCATATGACCTTAGCTATATTTTAACATACTCATTATACTTTATTATTTCATCCTATTTTTCAATTATTATATTTATTTAATTCTTCCAATGGAAAAATGCATCAACTTCAAATAATATTGATCCAAACGTCATCAGAGAAGACAACTATATCCTACCTTACTCCCAAAACTAGATTGTAGTTAGTTTCTTCAATATGTTTATGAATGACAAATGTCGAATATAAGCAAAAATAGGTGTTCAGGGAAATTTAAATTAGCGTAGGCTATGCTATGGATGGTTAGGCTTGCTTAGTTAAGTTCTTTAAAGAATCAACCGTTTTATGATGGATAAAAGACCAGGGAACAAGTTTATTTGTGTCTGGAGCCTGGGTAAATCACTATTTATCAGCCGATTTATTTGAAATTATTAATCAATGTTGCATATGTCACAGCTTAGATGCTTTCAGACCATGCCAGTGGAAGAATGAAAGATCACTGATTGACTTAGAGCACAACAAACACTGATTTGTCATTCACAAAACCTTGATCTTGATCTTGATAGTTGATTTAAGGGCTGCATGGGCAAGCCCAATTAACGCTGCCACAGACCACCGCAGGGAATCCATCACAGGCGACCGAGACATCCCGAATGCTGCAGGAAGACCTTCGTGTGATGGATAATTGGGTCACGGAGGGCCGGGTCCAGGCCACTGCCCCCCAACAGGATGGGGAGGGTGAAGGTAGAGACACCAATGGAGAGGAGGCTACAGCAAAGAAGGGTCCTATGGGAGTATAAGCGAGGGCAGTGGAGAAGGAAATGCTCTACTGTCTCGTCCACCGTCCAGCACCACGGGCAGAACCAATATGGCCATTGCATAGGCGGACTAGGGGGCATACGGGGGAACAGGACCAAGGTTGAGGGGCAGAATCTAGCCTATATTGACCAAGGGTGGTGCGGGAGAGATCACCCCGCAAGGAGCCATCCCAACGTGTCCGGCAATGGGCAACAGCTATCCTGGAAACGGAGGGGGGGAGGGAGGGACTCGAGGTCAGGGTAGGAGTGTGCCAGAGAAGCCGCTGAGTCCACTATCACGTTACGCCTGATACCCACATGGGAGGGGACCCACTGAAGATGGAGGGAAAAGCTGGACCGGCCAAAGGAGCAAAGGAGGGAATGGGCCTGAAATAATAGGGAGCGATGGGACACCGGGCGCTGGGAGCTGAGCAGGGAGGATTGTGAATCTGAGAAAATGACAACTAACTGGAGGGGGGGGGGGGGGGGGGATCCCAGATGAAATGCAAAGCTTGAAGGATGGCAAACATTTCATAAGCAATAACTGATTGGGAACCGGACAGCCGCCAGATCCGACAAAGGGAGAGGTGTTCAACATAAATGGCGGCAGAAGAGGACTGGGGAGAGGAGGTATGGGAGCCATCCATGTAAATATGGAAGTGAGTACTATAGCGGAGGGAAACAAGGTCCAGGAAAAGGGAGGAGGCACGGGAGCTATCCTGAGGCTTGAGAAAGGGGACATGAAGGAAAAGGTGGAACATAGATGCGAGGTCAGACACAAGGGGGGAAAGGGGAAACGGAGGGGGTGGGAGAAGGGGACGGTGGGGGCAAGGAGAAGGAGGAGTAGGACAGGAGGGAACGGACCAGGAAAGGGGACCGGGAGCGGACAGGCCAGGAGGGTAAGTGAGGCAAACCTGGCGCATGATAAAGGAGGAGTCTATAAGGATGAGTAGGTGAGAAGGAGAAGACTCGGTGAAGGGTGGTGATGTTATGGTGATGACGACCCCAAGCCAGGGGAAGGAAACCCACTTCCGCGTGGAGGGAGACCACCAGCGACGAATGGAAGGCGCTCAATGCTATGTGCAGCGCCATGTGCTGAACCACATCCAGCTTCTTGAGCACTGAGGGGGAGGCCGAACCATAGACGGAGCACCCATAACAGACCTTGCTCAACACATATGCTGAATAGAACCACAGTAACACATTCCAATCCGCACCCCAACGGACACCCGCAAAGCTCTTCATAATATCCAGCCGCTTCATACAGGAGGAATGCAAATAATCCACATGAAACTTCGAGGTTAAAACGGGGTGATCAAGATGGAGGCCCAGAATGGTGTGATGGGTGCGCAATAGAGCCGGCGTACCCGAAATGAGGATGGAGGGATGGGAAGGAACATACGCTGATGCGCACACTTCTGCGCATTGACGGCAAACTTCCAAACGGAGAACCACCTGAGCTAGGCACTGCTGGGCCTTGAGCAGCGTGGGAGCCGAGCAGACCAAGGCTAGGTCATCCACCTATACCAAAAGGTACGTACCAGGGGGACGGGGGAGGCCGGACACTAGGATATTAAATAGCAAGGGACTGAGGACCGAGCCCTGGGGAACACTGTGGCGGATGGTACACAGCGCAGACATTGCTCCCCCAACCGAGACCAAAAAGGAACGACCAGACAGAAAACTGCACACCCAAAACAACGGAACACCCGAGACGCCCAAGCCGGAGAGCTTAAATAAGATCCCCTCATGTGCTGCAGTCAAAAGCATCCGTGACATCTACAAAGAGGGCCAGCATGATACCACGACACATGTAAGTTTTGTGAACCAAGTGCTACAGCTGAAGGAGGATGTCCAGCGTGCCCCGGCCAGGACGGAAGCCACACTGCTCCTCCAACAGGGCACCCCTAGACAAACAAGTTGCCCCATGAGGTTACACTCTGGAGAAGCACAATGGGACGGTAACCAGAGGGACTGGCGAGGTCCTTCCTGGGTTTAGGGGAAGGTAGGATAGACTCCTTCCATGTATCCGGGAAGACCCCATCTGCCCAGCTCCGATTGAAGAGATCCAACAAGACAGAGGAAGAAGAGGGAGGGAGAGAGTGGAGGAACTCATAAGGGACCAGGTCAGGCCCAGTAAACCTTACGGGGCGAAAGAGCCGAGACGGCAGAGAAAAGCGCCTAATACGTAAAAGGAAGAGAGATACCAGGAGGGAAGGAGCAGCCTCCGCCAGACGGACAGCGGCCACCAGGCGGGCAGAATCAGGGAGAGGGACAGGAGTGCTAAGTTGCGAAGAAAAGAAAGAAGCAAGGAAGTCAGCCTTGGAGAGATCAGAGAGGATAGCCACACCATCCCGGCAAAGGGAAAAGAAGAAAGAAGAAGCACGACCCTTTATAAAGGACAAAAACCTCCACGTGCGTGAGGCAGAGGAGGAGAATGAGAGAAAAGAGACAAAGGATGGCCAGGCCGAATGACGCGCAGCAACCAAGACTCGGCACTCGGCATCCAGGAGCCGGTACCGAAGCTTGTTCACCTAAGAGAGATAGCGACACCAGGCATACCACGCCTGACGCCTGGCCTTCACTGCCCAACAACAAGCATCGGTCCACCAAGGCACTCCACAACGGGGCACCTCGCGTCGGTCAGACAGAGAGAAAGCCCGGCAGCCGGCGAACACCAGCCACGAGGAGAAGGAGCCCGTCGCCACCTCAAGAAGAATACCCACCGCTGGGCAAGGGAGGGAAAGAGCCTTCATAAACACCGGCCAGCACCCCCTCCGAAAAGCGCCACCGAGGGCGAGTATGACAGGAAAGATTCAAGGAAAAGACCAGAAAGATAGCAACAAGAGGCTTGTGATTACTACCGAGGTAGGGACCAAGAGAATAGTTTGCACCCTGAAAAGGGGCATCACCCAAACACAGGTCCAAGACTGAGGCCAAACCAGAGTGAGGATCAAACCGGGTGTGGAGACCGGAGGGAGAGAGGAGAGAGAAACGGGCAGAGCTGAGAAGAAATTGAAAGAGAGAAGAGCAAGAGGCATTACAGGATCGAAGCGGAAGATTTGGTTCCCAATATCTATGCCTGGCATTGATATCACCCATGACCAGTGCCGGTGAAGGCAGCTGATTGAAATAGTGATCAAGTTCAGCGAGAGAGACAGAGGCAACGATTATAAACCAGCTGTACTGAGGAACAACACCTCGCCAGCTGCAGGCGAAGAGCCAAGACCACCAGGGCATACCCATGGCACGGCTGCAAGGACAGAGGTTGACATGGAACATCTTCACGGACCATGACAGCCAAGCCACCCCCAACATGCCTGGGCTGGTCTGACCGAATTAGGGAGTAGCCCCAGAGACGAAAGCGAGTGTCAGGGGCAAACCACGTCTCACAAAACCCGACCACGACGGGGCGAAACCCATCGAGGAAAACCTTGAAATCTTGTGATTTTCGAAGCAACGAGCGGGCATTCCAAAAAAACAAAGAGACACTACGGGGAGGGGAACCTATGAAAAGACCAAGAGATCGAGAAACATAGGCATCAACTGCTCACAAAATCCCGAGTCGAAACACCAGCTATGAAGGAGGAGAGCTTCAGAAGAGACAGTGGGAGACAGGCCCGAAACACTGGGAGGGAAGCAGGGGAGAGCAGAGTGAGAGAAAGAACCACAGCCATAAGACTGACAACCTGGACGGCGACAGGGGGGGTGGGTCGTCCAACTCAGAGGGGGCGGTACCATCGGACAACGTATGAGACACACCCGCCGGACCCCGAGCGATGAACCGGTGGGGGCACGAACTGGGCCAGCAGATATCATGATCACGAGGTGGGGGTGGAGGGCAATGGACAGCCTGCGAGTAGGACAATGGGCGGGATGTAGATGGAGGATGTTGCGACGGCGGCACCACATACTCTTCCATATCAGGGGCAGCGAATGGTGGAGAAGCGGTTTTGGTGTTGGAGGGCTGGACGACAGCGAGGGGGACAGGGACGGGGCCGCAACAGATGAACCACGGACAGGTGCGGAGCCAAGCCGAGAAGCCGACGACTGACGAGGCGAATCCACGGGCCCCCAGGGAGCAGCCACCGATCGACGAAACTGGGCCGCAGCTCGCGATTGACATCCATCACAGATTCCCGATCCTCTCGGACCATACGATGGAGCTCCACCGCCCTGGCATAAATAGGGCAGGCTCGGGACACAACGCGGTGGTTGCCGAGGCATAGGTAGCAGAAAGGGTCCCGCTTACACCAAACCCCCTCCTTGCAGTGCAACCGGTGACCTCCACTACACATTGAGCACCGGACTGAGCTCCTGCAAGAGGCGGACCAATGACCAAACTGGTGACAGTCGCAATACCTAAGCATGGGAAAAATGATACACATAGAGGGGATATGAAACCGAACAATGCCGCATGTGCACCGGGAGCGGACCTTTAAACATGAGGCGGATAGTGAGCGACTTAGGGGGGATCATCAGGGTGCGGGAAGCTTGCGGGGAGGTGATGAGCCTCCAGCAGGGTACAGGGGGCCCTAGCCTGAGAACCCTCAAGGACCCGCAAGGCCAGACAGGAGATCCTCGGAGGTAACATCGAGGGCTACCGGCCCAATAGAGCCGTAGGAGATAGAGGAGTCCTGCAGGTCGTGGACCCGGCGGCACCAGGTCGCCCATTCACCCAGGGCCGAGAGTGCCTCCATGGGGGGCGAAACCTGGGTGACGTCGGCCTCCCTGAGGCACACCACCAGAGTCTTGCCAACCCCCCTAAACTCCACCATCCTTTGCCCATCCTTGCAAAACCACACAAAAGGAAAGGCATCCACAGCACGGGAAACCTTAGTAGGGTTACAGGACACATCGGCACCTGACACAGCATGAACGAGAAATGTAACATAGGGAATGGACTCGCATGAAGAGGGAGTCAGAACTAGATGGTCAGATACCTTGCATTGCTTCACCCTACCAACCTGCCCTGCACCACCAGCCGCCGAAGCATCTCTGGTCTACTTTTCCACACCAGCCGGCGAGGAGTCCATCAGGGAGGGATCAGAAGCCTCTCCACCACTCCCCACACACCCAAGGGGCATGGCCAGAACCTCCACGAGGCCCCAGCCTACCACTACACACACCCACACACAAGAAAAACCGAGAGGGAACGGGAGAGGGAGCAGGCACGTCCACACTCTCCGAGAACCACAGCCGAAAACAAAATTCACAAAACCAATTGCTGTCTCGTGTTGTTTTGAAAGCTGATTACTAGTTCGGCTTTAACATATTTATACATTCCTGGTAAAATTAGAAACTATCTGATTATAATAACCAGACCACAATAGGGGGTGGGAGGCAAAGAATCCTCCTCCCCTTTGTAAAATTCTTCTACTCAACGAGACAGAGAAAGGGGAGAGGGAACGCGAAAGTGGTCCCGGACCCTGAGAATGGGAACTTTAAGTATTGTTTCTGTTTAGGGTGTGGCTCTGTTTCGTGTCGGACACCCCCTGCAATGGGGTATGTGCCTGAGTATATACATATATATAATTGTATACCATTGAATAAATAACCCTTCCTTCTACTACAAACATAATATATATTACTTTCCTATAGAAAGTCAAATATAACAATGACAAACCCGATTGTCCTTGTCTGCAAAGTACCAAGAATGCAAGTTTGTATTGTATGTACTGTACCAGGAGTCAATAAGTCTGGTCTAAAACTCATATTGACATCCTGAGCTGCGCTTTTACACTTGTCATCCATTATTAACATAATTATATGCTTGCTTAGAATTCGTCTAAAGACACTACAAATATTGAATGCTGATATTTTACTTAATGAGATTCTCATGGATTAGTGTATGCTATCGTAATTATTTTGAGGTTTTTATTACTTCGATCTAGCATCGATCCTACCCTTCGACAGGTTTAAACATCAAATTGCCTAAACTACGGAATGACTGCCTGAGCCACTCAAGAGTTTTTTCTCAATATCGATAACACTGGATTGAGCCGTAATCTCGGGATTAAGCCTGGATAGAGGTTCAAACTACTCTTCTGAATTAGGGCCTAAGTGTCCAAATGTTACAAGCATGATCAGTTGCATGCGATATCATTGGGCTAGGGCTACTGACCACCAGTTGCAAACAACGCTGGAGTACAAGGAATATTGGTCAGTCACTGTCAAGGTTGTATCAATTTTAGCACTTTGAGTCCTACTTGCAAATGTTGAACTTTCACTGTTAGCACTCCGTGTCCTAGTTGCAAATATAGGACTAAAACACATACCACTATTTTTATAAATGAAACAGGTACAACTCCAATTGCAAATGAAGAGTTGAGAACACTCAAGCTAGTTGTAAACTAAGCCTGCAAGCAAGTGTATAGTGGTGGTTGTTACTGTCTCAGTCTTGTGGCATGTAAGTGGCAACTGTTCTGGTATGTGGAGGCGAGTGCGTGTGAGGGTAGCAGAGTCATACAGGTTAGGTTGTTGGGCCTGTGTGATATGATATGCAAGTCTGGTATCTAATGTAGCAATCCTGTACTTGGCTTACCTCTGATCAGCGCCATGGGAGTTAAGCCAGCTAATGGGAACGGTCTACTTTCCTTGATGCTCTTGCTTTTGTCTTTCTTTGTCAATGGTGAGCTTGCATCGATCCATGTATGCCATGTAGTGATATTACTGTAAGTTAAAGATTAAGTGAGATAAGTTAAAAGCCTGATGAAAAGCAGAGCAGAAAAGAATGGAGCAAAATATATATGACAACATATTTTAAAAAGTTTAATGAGAAGAAAATTGGAGTCATGAAAAGCAAAACAAAACGGAACAGTACACCGAGGAATAATAATGACATAATCTATTTCATTCATTTAATTCCAACACCAAACACCTCCCAATGAAATTAATGAAAGCAAGTGATCCACCGGGATTCGAAGCAGGGTTACCACACACAGATTTTAAACACTTTAACCCTTACACCATCAAAACAGTTAATAAACAGAAGATAAAGCAAGAGAAAACAGAAGCGGACACCCTGATTGAAAGCAAAATAAAGCATAAGAAAGAAAACGAAAGCAAGGTAAAAGAGAAGTGGTGAGCGTGATGAAGGTGGTAGGGTGTGAAGAGGGGAGTCAAGTCGAACGTGTGCTACAAAGCCTGCTCGGGATCATCCTAGTGTAACCGGACGAGGGGACCAGGCACTGCGCGGAATATTGGAGGGGGACTATGCTTCCATCCATATTTTGTCTATTACACCTCACAAACTACACAGAATAGTGGAAGAAATCTGTATGCTTGTTTATGTAAATGTATGTGTCCAGATTCCTCTCAATATGTAATTCAAATATTGTGTTTCAAACTGGGCTTCATATAAAACATTCTATTGCAGCTCAGTAATAACAAGGAAGAGTGGAAGCAATCTGTGTCTCTATTTGTAAATTAACGTTTCAACTATGAAATACTTGTATTGTGTTTCACGTTTCATAACTACCCAATATCAAATGTAATTGTGTTGTTTTAAATTGATATTTTCGACTACCATCAGTGTGAAAAGTGAAGCTTTATTGAGCCACACTTTGTCGTTTATATCTCTGAAATTGCTAGGACAGGAAGAAGCAATATATCTATATGTTTATGGATATAATCAATTATGTTTCAAAACTGCACTAACAATGAAAGGAAAACTATTACCGTGTTTGTAATTGAGCTCTAAGACTACCAACATTATTGGAGGGAATATATATAGTTTGTCAATTGCAGGTCGGATCTTGTACAGGACTTTTTTTTTTTCTACGTACGAGGCCCCGAGATCATCGATTGAAGCTTCGAGATGTTGAGTGCTTCATAGGTGTCGCACTAGATGGTCTCAGTGGAGCTTCAACGTGCTGGTTGCTTCCTTTCTGCCACACTAGATGATGACACCTTATTTATACACGTCACTTGATTTGGAGAAAGCAGCTATACGGCCGTTCACAGCATCTTCGAATATGGTCGGGCATCCTCTATGCCATGAATTCGTGACGATAATGGGGGTCTTTTCTTGACGTGTCTGTGTAGCCAGGATACTTGTAGAACAGCAGGAACGATCAGATCACCTCGGAAAAAACCCTGGTGTTTGGCGTGGACTCGATCTGAGGTCCTTTTGCTCTGCAGTCCACGACGCTATCCACTATGCTATCGCCTCTCCCAAATGAGGATGAGGAAACGATGTATCCAAATGAGTATACGATTTCAGTTTCAAGACTGCAATTGTTATGAAAGGCAAATATGTATTAGTCTTAGTTTCAACATAAGCTCTAATACTACCACATGCATCGGGGGAGAGCTATGAAGGTAAGTTAATGTTGAAGGGGGGTAGAAATGTTGGGTAGGTGAGAGGTCTCTAAGAATTTGATTTTCCATTACAAAATGTGAAAGTGTGTCGATATTTAAACTGCAGACCGCAAACAATTAGGTTAGAAAACGGCTCATTTAATGTGTTTGTGTTTCTATTCAAATTCTGGCATAGCTGAGAATATGGAAAGGTTATCTCCACAACATAAATACTCTATTACTAGTGCACTTGCAGTTATGTCTAAAGAACCGTGGAACAATAGTGCTGCTAACAAATTATGGCTCTATATTATTTTCCCTTGTTTGTTCATTTTCTGCTATTCAAGTCTTATCTTTCGGGTTTAATCACTTGTTTCTCAAATAACCAATCGGTGTATCTCTTTCTCGAAATATATCTACATGTAGTACATCAACAATGGCGTTATTTCCACTAAATAAATATCATGGTGATAATTTTTTTTTTTGTTTTTTTTTTTTTTTTTTGCGAGAATGCACTAGTGTTGAGCGCAGTTAACCACAGACTATGATCCCAAAGCGGAAGTTATTATAGGTAGCGCCAAGCAACTTGACAATAATCTTGACCCCTGAACTTCTGATAACTCAAAATGAATGAAAGCAATCGGGCTGACATTTTTATCATTTTGGAAGAGTCCACCAGGAAATAGGTGTGGATATTTACAGCCAGTTTGCTCAAAGGTCCATTTGAGTTACGAAGAGGTCAGGGATCAATATTATTGTCAAGTTCGTTGGCGCTACTAATAAAGTCCGCTAACTCCAGGTTTCCAATTACTGTTTGGTGGACATAGACTGCAGTGGTGAATACTCAGCCTGAACATCTCCACGTGCCGGGGATCAACGCGGTTCTATCGGTTGTGGTCCAAGTGTGCTTCCAACTACACCACACTAAATCCTTTCATTTTGTACTTTTTTCCTCTCTTAATCATGTTGTAACTTGCAATTGTCTTCTTTGATTATAGTTTATCGTATACTTATATGCTGTAGTATATAACTATTCCAGAGCTATTCCTTTCTGTCTCCCATTATCTTAGTTAAAATAGGACTTCAGAGGCTATCAACCCTTCTGGATTATTAAGCCAGCACACTGTAAGTCCAGTGCATTTTCAGGACTGAAACCCCTTTTCGAGAACCCCAACCCCTTCTCGTTCTCCCATTATCCCAGACCAGATGGCTGGAGTAAAGTAAGAGAGAAGAGTAATTGGACAGAGGAAGAACAAGCTGAGAAGTGAGAAGTACAGTTATCCCATTATATCTCCTCAAAATATGTTATATCCTTGGTGACTGCAATCCTGCTGTATATATATTATTACTTCTGACTTTGATTGAAAACTCCTTTGCCATCCAACTGAAAACTTATATTTTCTTTGACCTATTCCGATGTTCTTATGTTAATACAATATAACCAATACGTCTCATTGTATGCCATTCATATGAATCTTATTCATCATTATTCTCGTTTTTTTCTATTAAGCTTTTATTTTTAGTTTTCATTTGATTCAAACAAGGGGGAAATGGCAAGACGAAATGGGTTAGAAAACAAACAAACACACACTGAAATTACAGTATAAGGGATAAATGATAAGAGGGAAAATTGCAATGAGTAAAGATAGAAAGGCAATACATATAGCCTATAAACGTTAGGACTATTTAAGAGAGAGAGAGACAGTGTGTGGAGGGGGGATTGAATAACAAATCTCAGAGATAAATGTATATACTGTAATGGTTTATACAATTTTAGTCACCTACAACATCCTCATCTCACACGTACGAAGGGAAATGTGAATGTGGATATTAATATAACGTGCAAATAGATGATGAATTCAATGCAGATAAAGATGCAAGCTTGAGATATTCACGAGCCAGATGATTCAAGCCAGCTTATGCACTTTGCCAGGGTGGATTGATTTGCAATAACATGGTTGTGTGTGAGTGAGAATATCGAAATAACATTTGTTTTGCTGTTGTGCTAGCGATAATGACGACACATACAGGTATGTATGCAAAATTGAGGAGTATCGGACTAGGTATGACCATATTATATGTTGTCACCTGTCAATGAAGACCATCGACTTATACTGGCATATTCCAAATGATTCAATCCAACTGTCCTTATTGACTAAACAAGACTCACATTAAACCGAGTACAAAGGCTGGAACTTATTAGGATAAAACTAAGTCACCATCCACTTAAATGGGTTAAAGACCGCCAGATAGGATCGAACCATGGGCGACACTGTGATAGGTGTGCTCTCAATATAGACAAATATGAATAGCTTCTAACGAAATTAGTTGACACACTTTGTGCATATAACTAATTTTGAATAACAATATACATATTTTATATACGCATACATGATAATATGTTATGCTGGTTACTGCACAATGAGGCATTCACAACATGTTTCAAATTAATACTTATATAATGTGTAATAGACTTGCTAGTCTATATATATAAAGAGTATACACATATATTAGGGCTATGACTACGAAATTGAAGAAAAAGTTGACAGACCCACCAATTCCATTAACCCCCCCAAATAGAGATCAAGGCCTTCATTATCCCCGACAAATAATAGCAGGTCTCAGATAACCCTCCACCAGTGTAAAGTGGGATTGTCTATCAAGGTTAACACAATACACTCCCTTAATTTTCTCCCTTAATAATAAATGTTGGGTGCCGTAGAAGAGGTATGAGTCTAGAGTTAGACTTATCACGAGAGAGAGAGAGAGAGAGAGAGAGAGAGAGAGAGAGAGAGAGAGAGAGAGAGGGGGAGGGGGGAGAAGGGGGGCTGCAATTGTATTTCTTTGTTGCTAGCTAAAAAATCATCACTAGATTTCGAGCGTACTTGTAGTACGAACAATATATCTAAGGTTAACATTGAACTATTTCACTGTCAAACTGAATACTCGACCTTTAATGAACAGTTCAAACTGTCAAACAGCAAATTCGATCTCTAATTAAAATGTCTTCCAAGTATTTAAACAAGTAGGGAAAACGGAAAGGGTGGAAGAGTGGGGTATAGAGACTGAAGAGTGCGCAACTGTATGCATACAAGTGAGGTGAGAAGCAACACAACTGAATACTAAATACTGGGGAGGTGATAGTTACTGAGGATATACCAATAAAGCATAGATAAAAATTAAATATAAGTTAAAAAACAGATCAATAGTTACGATATTATACTGTAATATAGTATATGTCGGGAATAGGGTAATGATCCCGACAGGTTTAGGTCCAATAGAACATTTGAATTTGGCGGTATCGTATCGCATGTACGATTTCGGCTGGTTCTTTGTGTATTGTAGTTTATTCTTAAGTTAGGTTAAATATTAACTGTAATGTATAAATATCTACATCAGCTCTAGATGTATTATGAAACCAAGTTATGGGTTATAATTATTATGAGCCGGCAGCCATATGTAATTTCGCGAAGCGATCGGACGCCGGCCCTTTAGTCTCTCAATCAACACCGTACAGCCAACATCTCCTCCCCCGGCTCTGACTCAACCCACAGTTCACCATGTGCTACAAATACTAATTTATAACAACAGTCCTACATCACCAGTCCTCTAAGCTAAGTTCATTGTATCGATATTGTATTATGTGAACATTCCTACATGTCATGCAATTGAATTAGCCGTGTGTGGGGGACTGGATTACACCCATCGACGAATACCATACCTCGTTGGTAATTATATCACTTAAAAGACCTCCGTCTACGTATTGTATTGTGAAAAACCTGTTATCCTCCGGCAAATTGTGGGGTTGAGTGAGTGAAGGGGGGGGACAGTGAATGAAGGAGGATGCATGTTTTTCATAATACGTGTTGCTAGCCCCAAACGCGCGAGCAACTGTGGCTTTCAACCATCCGACACATCCCCTTTTATTAATGTGCATCACACATGTTACATACAAATAAGGTTTATATTATAACTATTTGTTGGGATATTTCATGTACCAGGGATATGCAATTTAACCTCTTTATCTAAATTCCCGACAAATAATGGTCCTTCGTGCCCTAAAGCTTCCATACCGTAGTACCGTTTTGTTTGCTTCCTTGACGCTTGTGGGCTTACAAATGGCTGCCGCCTCGCGCGTTGTTGGCCGACTGCCATTTCCCTAGTTTAGACCCAGCTTCTTCCCTCGTGTTTTGTACCATTTAGGCACCGTCCCTATCTTTTTGGGGGCTTGTTTCCTGGTTTTTTTGGGCGTGTGATCCTTGGCATTTTTTGGTGGGTTAGCTGGGTTGGAGATTGGTGTAGGGGTAGTTTCGTCGGTCACCATTTTGCGCTCCTGGCTAGGCTAGGCTAAGCAGTCTAGGCCTGCAGGTGTCTGCGGTTGCTGTTCATTTCGCTTTGGTGGTGTGCCTGTGGTGTTCATTGTGTGTTGTCATTGTGGGACTCATTATTAATTTTGCTGGTGGGGAGGGTTCTCATGTGACCTTTTATATTTAAATTTCATAATAGCCTAGGCCTAGTTGCTTACAGTGGCGGTCATGAGTGTCGGTCTTTGTTAATTCCTAAGCGATTGACGGTTAATAGTCAGACCTCATGATTGTAGCTTAACCAACTAGGCTTACCTATAAAGGGCTTACAATAATTAGTGCTTCACCTTACCCTTTCTTTTAATGGATTTAGTATTTAACTCTTTTGTCTAGTTAGATAATTTCCTTTCGATAGTTTATATTAAGGGGGATGTAAATATTATGCAATTCTTTTTGAGTAAATTTCTTAAGTAATGGGGGTTTGCCGCTGTTGATTCCTAAGCGATTAACGGTTTGTAGTCTGACCTCATTGTAGTTTAAGTTGCTTAAAATTAGACTTTAACGATGACAGATTTAAAGAAACAAGATTCTTAAGGGAGGGATGAAGGGAAGTTTAAATAGATGTTTAAGAGATCTTGATGAATTTTTAATAAGTGCCACGGCTGATCAAATAAACGGTAAATTCGCTACTGTTACTAAATCGCTAGCTACTTATGATAGTTATGCTCAGCAGGTATATGGTTTATTGACAGTTACTGACGATGTGGAAGAAGAAATGTCGGCAGATCTTGAGTACTTTGAGGATGTTAATACAGCCTTAGCCAGACTATCTTCCACCCAAGAATCAACCTCTGTTAAGGATGCCGGTACACCAAAGGCGACTGGTTTTAACCTGCCGAAGCTTACATTGCCTACCTTTTCCGGGGATTCGGCTACCTGGACTGGATTTTGGGATATTTTTGAGTGTTCCGTCCATCATAATAAAACACTCACATCCATCCAAAGGTTCACACATCTCCGTGGTCAATTGAAAGGGGAGGCATTGAAGTTAGAAGCTACCAGCTACGAGTCTGCAGTGGAGTTGCTGAAGAGAACTTACGGGAGAGTGGAAGTCATCAAGACCGCGTTAATTACTAAGTTCTTCATGCTAGATCCTCCATCCTATGATGTGACGGCCCTAAAGGAGCACTATGCCTCCTTTGAGAGCCTCCTCCGATCTATGGAGACAATGGCCGTCACCAAGGAGGAGATATTTAGTGTGAATATCTTGAATAACATACCCTCTCCCCTAAGGGAAATCTTAAGACGACAACTAAGCGACTCTCCACTAAACTTGGAAGCGTTGGTGCAGGTGTACCAGACTGAAGTCTTCAATATGGAGAGTACTGGACACTACCGACAAGTGGAGATGTCGCCATCTACTGCAGCTTTCCCGGTACAGACTTCTCCTAAACAGAAAAGGCCAATATCATTAGGTTGTAAGTTGTGCAGTGTCCACGGTCATCTGTGGTATCAGTGTCCTAAGTATCCTAAGGCTACACAGAAGATTGGCAAGGCTAAATCGCTTAAGTTATGTACCAGCTGTCTGGCAAGAGACCACTTCAACAGTACCTGCACCAATTCCTACATCAAACTTTGTAAGAATTGCAAGGGGAAACATTGGTTTTCCCTTTGCACCCAGTCTGATCGGCACGACGGCAAAGAAAAGGGGAGAACCCCCAAAGAGTCACATGAGAAAGGTAAGAGCGAGGGTGATAAAGTATCTGCCATGTCCATTGCTTCTCGAGAATGTCAATTGCTTCCTACTATGATGCTGCCAGTAGTGGGGAGTAATAATAATACTATAATGACGCGCACCTTACTTGACCAGTGCTCACAGAGGTCATTCGTTCTGCGGTCATCATTACCCCAGCTCAAGTGTACCAGCAAGGTCAAGAGAATTTGCGTCTCCATGGTTTCACTGGTGAAATAGATACCAGTGACTATGATATAGTGGAGATTTCCTATGTTTGTAGAAAAAAGGTATGTCCCATCAAGGCTGTTGTGGTCGACACACTACCCAGTTTCTATATAGCATCAGAGATTCAACCACATTTGAAATATCTCAGAAGCAAGGGATATAAACTGGCTGATGGTCAACTCTCTGCTAACAATGGTATTATGCTACTGGTCGGAGCTGATTATTACTACGACCTGGTTCACCCTGGATATCGGCGGGTAGATAAGCTTATAATGCTCCCCACGATCCAAGGGTATGCCATTTCTGGATCCTATGCTACTTCCTCTAAAGACACACAGGTGGAGGTGGTTACGGTCCTCAAGGTAGCAGTAAGCCCCATAGATAAATATATTAGGCCAAAGGTGCCTGATAATACCTGTACTGATATAGATAAGCTATGGGACTTGGACAATATTGGAATTGACCCACATGAACTTGATCGTGAGTCCAAGCTAGCGTTAAGCTCGTATGAAGAGACTGTAACGTATGACTCTGGCAGAGGTCAGTATGTGGTAAGGCTCCCTTGGAATGATAACAAGAGTAAATTACCTACTAACTTCCATCTAGCACTTGGTAGGTTACGTGGCCTTCAGAAGCAGTTTGTCAAGGATCCAAGTTATTGCGAGACTTATGCGGCAGTTTTAGCCGAGCAGGTACAACGTGGATTTGTGGAGAGAGTAGGTCTCAGTGAATATGGGGATAACATCCATTACCTTGCTCACCATGGGATTAAAAAGGACAGTTCCACCACTCCTGTTCGTATTGTGTATGACTGCTCTGCTAAATCCAGTGATCGCTCCTATAGCCTGAATGATTGTCTGTACACGGGTCCGTCCCTGGTCTCTGATCTAGCGCAAATTATGTTGCGCTTCAGATGTCATAAGTTTGCATGGGTCGCCGATATTGAGAAGGCCTTCCTGATGCTTCAACTCCATTGTGAAGACAGGGACTCGACATGATTTTTATGGCCACGGGACCCAATGGATCTAGATTCAGAGTATCTGGTCTACAGGTTCAGAGTCGTCTTATTCGGGGCGACCTGTTCCCAGTTCCTTCTCAACGCTACTATCTTGCGTCATCTTGAGGAGGCTGGACTAGATCCTGACTTCAAGAATGAGATCAAGCAGGGGATCTATGTGGACAATCTTCAAGGCACTGGAGACAATGAAGATTTGTTGCTCAAGAGTTGCTGGGAGATCCGCGATATACTTGCCAAGGCTCATCTATACTTGAGAGAATGGGCCACTAATAGTGATCTTTTGAAAGATCAATTTGCTTCTGACGGTGTAGCTACTGAGAATAGTGAGGTGAAGTTTTTAGGGCACAAATGGGACACTACCACAGATTGTATATCCTTCTGTCACACCCCATGCGGCAGTGAGCTTATGACCAAGCGAAACTGCTTAAGCTTGTCAGCGAGGTTGTTTGATCCCCTAGGTTTTTTGCTGCCTGTCACTATCCGTGCTCGTATGTATTTACAGCAACTGTGGCGGCTAAAACTAGATTGGGACACGCCCCTCCCGACTGAGTTACAAGATACTTGGCGGTTGATTCGGTCGGACCTTTCCACATGTTGCAAGGTCCAACTTAATCGTCAGGTTATTAGTGGTCAACAGGTGGATCTATATGCCTTTTCTGATGCTAGTAATAGTGCGTACGGTACTGCCTTCTACATATGCAATGGTAGTGAAGCGACACTGGCTATAGCGAAGGCCAAAGTAGCCCCTATAAAGAAGATTACAGTTCCTAAATTAGAACTTACTGCATTGCTTCTGTCTGCTCGTCTAATAAAGTTTACACTGGATGCTTATACAGACATACTACAGATTAATAACGTCTATGTCTGGAGCGACAGTCAAATAGTGCTTTCATGGGTACACAGCCAGAAAGTGTTACCTGTTTATGTTTCTAATCGCACTGATGAGATACATAACTTAGTTCCTACAGCTAAATTTCGCTATGTGAGCACCAGGGATAACCCCAGTGACATAATTTCCCGGGGGATCTCGGCGCAGCAGTTTATGTCGTCCTCTATTTGGTGGCATGGACCTCCATGGCTTCCATCTCCAACTGAATGGCCTCAGGATTTCAGGGGATGCATGTCTGATTGCGGATGATACAGTTCTGATGAGTGATAATGAATGGGAGTTGCAGGGTCTGGTAAATGAGTTTGGAACAGTGTGCGAAAAACGGAATTTGAAGGTAAATACGGGGAAGAGCAAGGTTATGGTCTTCGAAAGGGGTGAAGTCACAGAGTGTGAGGTGAAGCTGAACGGTCAGGCTATGGAGATCGTCAACTCTTTTAAGTATCTGGGCAGTGTGTTGAGTAAAGATGGGACTATGGATGAAGAGGTGCGGGAGAGGGTACAACAGGGGAAGAGGGTTGTAGGAACGCTAAAAGCACAAGAAATAGGGTGGTCAGTATGGAAGTGAAGAAGTCCTTGCATGACAGTGTGGTAATCCCGACACTGACTTACGGAAGCGAAGCATGGACGTTGGTTGAGAGACTCAGACCAAGAGTGAGAGCAGTGGAAATGAATTACTTAAGGAGTGCTGCGGAGTTACATGGAGGGATAGACAGACTAATGAGGAAGTAAGAAGGAGGTGTGGTGTGGAGGTAGATGTGCTGGAAAGTGTGAAAAGGAACAACTTGAGATGGTTCGGCCATATGGAACGTATGGAAAGCGAGAGAATGACTAAGAGGGTGTACGAGAGCGAGGTGGAGGGACAGAGGGGGAGAGGTAGACCGAATATGAGGTGGAAGGATGGAGTGAGGAACTACATGAACGAAGGCGGTGCTGGTTGGGGGGAGGGGCGTCGACTGACTGGGGACAGAGGTGCATGGGGGCGGTTCGTTCGTGGCCACCCCTTCGGGGATCACGGCATCAGGCAATAGATAGATAGATAGATGTCTGATCCTTCAAGTCGGCCCCAAGATGATGTGTTAAGTAGTTCGAATGCGAGTACTACACATCAGGATAACAAGTTGGTAGAGTGGGAACGTTACGGCAGCTATGATGAAGTAATACGGGTATTTGCATGGATATACCGTTTCATTAACAACATGAGAAGTCGGGCTCACGGGTCTTTCCTTAGTGAAGATTCGAAGCATATCAGACTCCATGAATTGAGATCAGCAGAAGCAAAACTAATATGTTTAGTACAAAAGGAATCTTATCCTACTGAACATCAAATCCTGAGCAAGGAGTCAAAGGCCAAACCCTCAAACTTAATGAGGCAGCTAGGATATATATGGAAGGAGGCATAATTAAGTGTAGAGGCAGGATACAAAAGGCGGACATTATTGATTCTGCGAAATATCCTGTCCTCCTTAGCTCCTCTCATTTGATTACCAAACTGTTGATTCGCCAATGCCATAGGACCTGCCTACATTTTGGCGTAAATTATGTTCTGGCGTATATGCGACAACGTTGGTGGATCCCTAAGATGCGACAAGCAATTAAAGGGATCCACAATAGCTGTACTATCTGTGAAAGATTACAGGGTAAGTCTTACTCCCCAGTTGATCTACCTCCCTTGCCTGAGTTCAGGGTACAAAGGACTGAACCATTTCAGGTAACCGGGGTAGACTACACCGGAGCGATTCATGTTAGAGAATCGCCCGGTAATATCATAAAGGTATATGCCGTTCTATTCATATGTGCGGTAACCAGAGCGATTCATATTGAATTGATTGACGACCTATCCAGTGAGGGGTTTTTGCATACTCTAAGACGCTTTGCAGGCCGCAATGGTTTCCCTCAAATTATTATGAGCGATAATGCGACTTGTTTTGTCGGGGCCTCTAAATATCTCCAGCGTTTAATGGATGACCCGCAGGTTGTGGCTACCCTCACTGGAAAGGGTTGTCAATGGAGATTTATACCAGCACGTGCACCATGGTTCGGGGCGATTTGGGAGAGAACAATCGGTATCGTCAAATCTGCCATGAAGAAGGTATTAGGAAGGGCACTGGTGACCAGACGGGAGTTGCAACCATCTTAATAGAAATTGAGATGTCAGTCAACGACAGGCCCTTGACCTATACCTCGGCAGATGTTGATGACCTCTTACCCATTTCGCCTTCTATGCTAACACGTGGACGAACCCTTAATACCTTTCCTAGATCGTCCGTAAATTACGAAGATCTGCAAGACCCTACGTTCGGCAATGCTGACGCCACACGTCGTCGCTTCCAGTATGTAAACAAGGTGTCCGACGATCTATGGAAACGGTGGACCCAAGAATATTTGCTGTCTCTTCGCGAGCGTCACTCTCATAAGATCAAAGGGACGAATCAACGATGGCCTCGTATCGGGGATATCGTCCTGATTCATGATGAGCGTCCTTGGTTATTTTGGAAGCTTGGGAGGATTATCGATTTGTTCCAGGGCATTGATGGTCTTATAAGGGTTGCTAGAATACGAACTTCGACTGGGGTTACTACTCGCCCAGTCGTAAAGTTATATCCCTTGGAGCAGGATGTAGAACTGCCGGATGATCCTGGCGTCTCTACTGATACCCCTCCGCGGGAGAGTGCTGGTGACAGTGCTCCTTTAGGTGGGGCAGCTGATGATGAGAAGGATGATCCTCCTCAGGCTTCAGGTGGCGCTCGTCCCAAAAGGAGGGCGGCTATGAGTTCCGTGGATCTTTGGAGATCAAAGATCAAACAAGGTGATCTTTGACTTCGATGTCCTTTTTTTGTTCTCTGTATATAGCTCCTGTATATCATTTTTGGTGGCGGGCAATATGTCGGGAATAGGGTAATGATCCCGACAGGTTTAGGTCCAATAGAACATTTGAATTTGGCGGTATCGTATCGCATGTACGATTTCGGCTGGTTCTTTGTGTATTGTAGTTTATTCTTAAGTTAGGTTAAATATTAACTGTAATGTATAAATATCTACATCAGCTCTAGATGTATTATGAAACCAAGTTATGGGTTATAATTATTATGAGCCGGCAGCCATATGTAGTTTCGCGAAGCGATCGGACGCCGGCCCTTTAGTCTCTCAATCAACACCGTACAGCCAACATCTCCTCCCCCGGCTCTGACTCAACCCACAGTTCACCATGTGCTACAAATACTAATTTATAACAACAGTCCTACATCACCAGTCCTCTAAGCTAAGTTCATTGTATCGATATTGTATTATGTGAACATTCCTACATGTCATGCAATTGAATTAGCCGTGTGTGGGGGACTGGATTACACCCATCGACGAATACCTCGTTGGTAATTATATTATAACTATTTGTTGGGATATTTCATGTACCAGTGATATGCAATTTAACCTCTTTATCTAAAATCCCGACAGTATATATATAAATAGTGAAAGTGAAGGATATATTAATGGTGAAAAAGAAAGCATTAGTCGACATACACCTATTAGAAAATGAAAGCATGAGACCTATGAGACGGTATTAAGGGGCTTTTTTTTGCACTTTCACGAACAGTACGACGACATGTCCCAATCTGAAAATTGTGGAGTGTCTTGGAAAAATTACCACAAAGTGAACTTGGTACGATAAGCCTTCCAAAGCGCTACAAAACAAGTACGAATAGCTTCTGACAGACCTACGGGGAGTGCTACGACAACTGTTAAGATTTAAACCAAAAAAAATTGGCTAAGATTGGTTACGAACAGCTACAAAGCTATACAAATGCGATACACCTACAAACATATAAGACCTTTTTCTTTCTTTTTTTCTATGTGATTGAGGGAGGCAAAAGGCAGAACTGCCTATAGCGAGTGCCTCCCCCATAGTTGAAAGAGTGACAGGGCCAAAATCAAGGGACGTTCGAGCCAATATGCCTGGACACACAGAGTTTGAAGCAATTTAAATCATCAGAAGAGGTAAAGACTGATTCTGGGATAGAGTTCCAGAGCTCAGCTGTTGAGTAGAAGAAAGTTTGAGAGTAACGTTTCACTCTTGGGTTGGAGTGTTGCACAGAGTAGGGGTGGGATTGAGTTGCAAGACGGGTACCACGTGCCCTACGTAAAGGAGGTGGTACACACTGGGAAAGCTCTGAGGAACACTGATCATTATAGTAGCGATAGAATAGCGAGAGAGATGCAACATTGCGGCGGAGAGAGAGAGATTGCAGAGAGTTGGTGAGTGGACAGGAGTTAATGATACGAAAGGCCTTCCTTTCAACTTTGTCTAGGAGAGCGGTGTGAGAGGAACCTCCCCACACATGTGAACAATACTCAATACAAGGACGCACAATGCCCCTGTACAGAGCAAGAAGTTGTGTAGGGGAAAAGAACCCCCTAAGGTGGTTGAGCACACCCAGCTTCTGGGAGGCTGCCTTAGCAAGACTGGTAATATGGTCCTTCCAACTGAGAGCAGAAGAAAAAGAGACACCAAGAATATTGAGAGAAGATGAAGGATTGATTTTTGTATTGTTGAAGAATAAGGGATAGTCCGCTGGGAGTTCCTTACGGGTAGATAGATGGAGAAATTGGGTTTAGGAAGCATTAAAGGTAACAAGTGTGACGCATGTCCAGTGTGAGCATGCTGTACAGAACGCCTAGTCATGCCCCACTCTCGCTAGGATCGTCAGGGCAGGAACTTTGGCTGTAGTCTATGTAGAGTTTCCTAACTTAGTTCATGTGAGCCGTTGTACTATAAGTATTATGAATATGTATTTTGTTTTCATCTGAGTCAACGAGTTCTATTTTATATCATTAGTTATAAGTATTGTGAGTAAAACTTATTTGTAATGATGGGAGAAGCAACAGCCACCGTTGGGGGTCAGTGGGTGCGCCATGTGGGAGGTGGGCCTAACTCACTAGCACTCCCCCCTTCCCCCTCCCCTCAGTGCTAGGGGAGCCTTTGTCTATCCCAGAGGAGAGAGAGAAATTACGTAATGATTGTCAGTGGGCGGTCCTTAGTAGTTCACGTTGGGCTCACTAGAGGGCCGGGTATAAAAAGGGAAGTCTAGCCATTTTTTAATCAGAACTCATTAGGCAGAGCGACTTCTCATTTCCCTTGCTAACTATATATATATTCTTCTGACTGATGTGAACTTTCTCTACTACCTTACATTCTTATCTCCTCTTTTCCCTGCCTGTTTAACTTCCATGGTCCCGTTGGTGCAGAGCTAGTCAGCCAACGTATTATCGCTTGAGTTCTCACTAGATACTTGCCTATTAGATAGCCTATTTTGGAAGGGTTAACTTAGAATAGGATTGATTTATGTTTGTTGCACTTGTATATGCATTTCCCTGTGTGTTATTATTATTATTCCTGTTTTCTGCTAGTCTAGGTAATGCTAGATTGGGGTAAGGCTTTTCTGTGTTACGAGTTGTTGTTTGATGCAGTGGTTAAGCGATAAACCTGCATACTCGTTTCGGTTCAGTGAAGCCTAGGTTGTCTTCGCGGCTGACTGTGTTGAGTTAATAATTTACAGTGCGTGAGGGCAAGAGCCTAACCACCCTGTATTTTATTAACAGTTTGTTTTTACTTTGTCAAGGAGCCGGGAGAAAACCAGATACAAGGGATCTGGATTTCTCAAAGTGCACTTGTTAGTTTTAACGTAATACTTTAAACAGTTGTGAGGACTTCGCTAGGCTACGAGCCGTTTTTGCTCAGTCACTGCTACCTTTTGCCCACAGTACCCCAGCTAGACTTTACTCGATTAGTAGATACAGAATAGTATTGAAGCTTTCCTTATGTATGATATTGTTTATGCACTATTGATTTCATGTGTTGCAAGCTTGGCTACTTTAGTGATTAGTGGCCCACGAGCACAATCCGAGTAGGCTATTGCCGTTGCATTTGCGGAGTACTTCTTTTTAAATTAATGTTTGCCATTTACTATTGCATCTTCTTTTAATTATTCTTATGCCAATTTAAACCTTTAATAGTATTTAATTGTCAGTGTTTTGCTTATTGAATTACAGTTCAAAATCCGATACCTACTTCTTACGAGCATCCGAGAAGCATCTAACTTTTTTCAGAAGATTCCTTGCTCGATGCTTAAGGACTATTAATTAACGTAACGTAATAGTGCCGATCCGAAGTAGAGGGTGGAGGACTTCTTAAGTTCTTAGTCAAGGGTGGATTACTTCGGCTTCGGCCAACACTATTCTTTGGTGTTGTTGTTTCTTACTTCATTGTTTGATTGTTGACCAGACTAGATAATTCCTGTCTCTTTATTAGTCTGTTGTTGAACACTAGTACCGAGTTCTTGTATACCCCGTTATAGCAGATTGAACTCTGGAGGGTATTGGTGTTTTTTGTTCGGCTGGCAGTACTCAGGGGTTGGGATCGTGTGTTTCCATTGTGGCAGCGAGCCGTACTCGAGTCCTGATTGAGAGCCCTTGTGTACCCGAGTGCCAGGTCGTAACACAAGGTTTTCTCTGCCCCAATTGGAGATAGTATTTAGATCAGAATTTAAGAGTTGTATGGCTTCAATACGTTTGTCGTTGAGGGCTTGCTGGCTGGGGCGTTCTGAAAAACTAATGGAGTAGTGTAAGGTTGAGTCGTCTGCGTATGAATGGATGGGAATTGAGGTACAGTTGAGGAAATCATTTATAAAAATTAGAAAGAGAATAGGAGATAGGACAGAGCCCTGAGGAGCACCAGAGTTTATAGGGTAAGGAAGTGAAAAATGGCCGTCCACAACCGCAGCTATGGAACGGCCGGAAAGGAAATTAGAGACAAAGGCACAGATGGAGGGATAGAAACCGAAGGAGGGTAGTTTAGATATTAAAGATTTGTGCCAGACTCTATCGAAGGCTTTCGATATGTCTAGTGCAATAGAAAAAGTCTCACCGAATTCCCGAAAGGAGGATGACCAAGAGTTAGTAAGATATGAAAGAAGATCACCAGTAGAGCGACCCTTAAGGAAGCCATACTGGCGATCTGAGAGCAGATTATGAGAAGAGAAAACAGTATGCTTAAGAAATTTGGAAGCAAGAATAGTTTCAAAAACTTTAGAAAGACAAGAGATGAGAGCAATTGGACGATAGTTGGAGGGTTGAGAGCGGTCACCCTTCTTTGGGACAGGTTGAATGTGAGCAAATTTCCAACATGAAGGGAAGACGTTAGAGGATAGACAGAGACAAAAGAGTTTGCCTAGGCAGGGAGTCAGCACGGAAGCACAGTTTTTGAGAACAACAGGAGGAACACCGTCCGGACCGTACGCCTTATTAGTATTAAGCCCAGAGAGGGTAGAAAGTACATCTTTAGAAGAGATTAGGATATTAGGCATAAGTAAGAGAGAGGAGGATGGAGAGGGATGAATAGCACCGGAATCATCCAAGGTGGAGTTTCTAGCAAAAGTTTGAGCGAAGAGGTTAGCTTTGTCAGAGGAAGAAGTGATGGTTGTGCCATCAGAGTGGAAAAGGGGAGGGAAAGACGAGGAAGATAAATTGTTGGAGAGGTTTTTGGCTAGATGCCAGAAAGCTTGGGAAGAGCTAGACTTGGATAGTTTAGTGCATTTATTATTGATGAAAGAGTGTTTGGCAAGTCTAAGAACAGATTTGGCTTGATTCCGGGCAGAAACATAGGAAGAATGAGAGTCTTGAGTTTTAAGGCGTCGGTACTGTTAGGAATACCTACGAAAAGCTATTCCACGCCAAGAAGTTAAACTTTTGAGCACTATATAACATCAGCAGAAACCTTTCCATATCAGTATGATGTGTTCCACAGACCTAACAACATCTACCTCTATATCTGGACAATGGCGACAACCATATTTGGCTAGGGCCAAGAAGCTAGAACGACTGCAGTTGGAAATCAATATACAGTTGCAGTTGGTAAAATTGGACCTAGACCTATGCATTGCCAAATCACCTGCAAAAAAGAAAAACAAAACAGCGCAGGAAGAAGTATTGGAGCAAGCCTTGGCTACTGCGTCGGGCCACCTTTGGGATGTATGAACACTTTATGCAGGAACTATAGACAGGGAGGACAGAACAAGTTTCCGTAATTATATACAGATGGAGCCAGACATGTTCATGGAGGCGCTTCAGAGGGTTGCACCGTGCATTGAAAAGAAGGACACTATTTGAGTTTAATGTGCTGCCTTTTGGCCTCTGCAACAGTCCAGCCACTTTCTCCAGCCTCATGGAATCCTCAATGATATGGTTAACATGGGAGACGCGTCTTGCCTACCATGACGATGTCATTGTGTTCAGCCGCTGCTGGTCTGAACTCCTAAAGGGTACTTAACACAACAGTCATGAGGGGCCACGACTCTCATATCAGCGCGAATCAGTGAAACATTAGTCATATATTTGCGCTAAAGGATTATTGGACAACAGTATAAGGAAGGTAACAAAACGTTATACAAGGGTACCATAATGGCACCACGAGTGTCACGACTGCCGGTCATGAACGAGTAAGACCTGGATTTTTTTTTATAAAATATACACAATTAAATAAACATGAAAACAATGTCGATGTAACTTTATAAAAATATGTAAAATATATAATAAATATCGATGTATCAAACTATCCAATGAGTATGGAAACATAACTAATTTATAATAATAGCTCATATAACAGGATGTAATAATACTTGCTTATATACTGTATACATAAGAGATATACTGACATAATGCTGAACCAAAAGTAAACTGAAATACCATTAGGTAAAGGTTGTACATGTGGTATTACACATGATAAAAATAATAATAAAACATGAAAGGAAATGGATACTGAAAAGTTCAAAGTTATGTAGTTTATTATAATATGAATTGAAGCACAAGTTTACTTAATACTTGTAGTGCCTTAATAACATGTGGCATTGTAAAGACTATTATTATGAGAGGAAGGTGCAATGCTAAACATCCTTAAATATAGGCTAATATATTTATACCAACGTCCACATAGAGAAACCTGTATTCCGTGTCCACCATCACCATGAGTACAATGAAGGGGAACCACTTGTAATTAAAGTACATGGATCCCCCTGTGGTGGACATTTGATGGCCATATACTTCCCATCCAAGGCCCTGATGGCGTGTTAAAAGTTGCTGTGCCACCTCCATCCACTTCTCTGCCGTGTTGGGGAATGGGGTGAGTATGCCCCCTATTTATATGCTAGGAGAGTGACCTGGCCCATTTCACATGTCATCGTGATGCCGTCGTGTCACTGTCTTAACACACACGTGACATACTGGTGATGTGTTCGCATCGCCAGAGACAGAGATACCTATAGAATCTATTGATGTTGATGTGTTTACTTGTTACGCTGGCCAGCTTGCCAGAATGCGCTCGTAACTCGCTAGCGCTCGCCAGGGCAGTGAAATGGGCTACAATAATCGTAGAACGATGTTCTTTCTTTCATAGAGTTCATGTTGTCACAGACAGATCAGTGGTGATCTTTATTCTTGTCTGTGACACTTGGAAGTATTTTATATCATTGATAGAATATAAGATGCATTGTGTAAAGTTAAGGAGAAAGAGCGAGGTGGTAATATGTGCGTGAGTATGTATGTGCTGCCTCCCTCGCTCGGAGGAGTTTCCCACGCTCACAATTGGCTGGCGGGCCTGACGTGTCATATGACGCTTGCTCCTCATGACGTAGTCGTCTGTGATTGGGTGCTGCTGCCTTTGTTAGTGCTGGGGGGCTCCTGCCCGCGTTTCTCCTGCAGAGCTTGGCACAGCGTGCTTGGTCCTACATGTCCTTTGCAATCTGTCCCCCCATCTAACCCCCTGTACTACTATCTCTCTCTCTGAACTTCTTCTTTGTCATACTCCCATCTTTATTCAATTACTTATCCCTTCTGGTTCTGCATACGACTTCCATAGTCGGCCAGTCGTATTACCAGCACCAGCTCTCACATTTATGTTTGCACTAGCGTTAGGGATTAGTAGAGTCATAGTCATATGGTAGCCTAG
Source organism: Paralithodes platypus (assembly GCA_032716605.1). Lineage (NCBI taxonomy): Eukaryota > Metazoa > Arthropoda > Malacostraca > Decapoda > Lithodidae > Paralithodes > Paralithodes platypus. Next base: position 64,628,893 of record CM064504.1, on the reverse strand, counting down.
TGTTGGGGTGCTTCTAATTATTGAGCTGTTCTCTCTTATTATTTAATGCTAGACAGTGGAAGGTATCTTTGGTCATTGTCTGAGTTATGTATGTGGCAAGTCAGAGCCTGTACAACATCGACGAAGCTAGCTAGCCTGTAACCCTTGTGCATATTTTCCTTTGCGAGTGTAGCAGTATACAAGTGAAGGGCTTTTGCCTACTCTCACCTGCATACTTGCTACCTCATTGTGTTGACCTTTGTAGAGCGCCAGGGTAAGACCAGATACTTGAGATCTGGACTTACCAAGAGAGCCTCCAAGTCACGTAACGTAACATAAGGGAAATCTGTTCAAGGGGGACAGTAGGCTACGAGCATGCTTGCGCTCTGCCTAGTTTCCTAGTACCTTTTATGCCACTGCTAGACTTTATTAGTGAGAAAGACAGTACTGTGTTTATTAACTTTCATTGTGTATGCTTTAGGAATTATTCACGCCTTATTTTAGCCTAGGTTGATGCATAGTGCACAACCCAGTTTGGCTGTTATGTTGGCTAAGGAAGTACTGTTTTGAGTGGCGATTATTAGTGCTGTCACAGAGTTGTTGCACTCCCTTGTTATATATATGTATCCTACTTTTTGGTGTATTTAAGATACACGCTTTGGTGTCCTGCCCCTGCATTACTTCTGTTCTATATTAACGAGCATCTTAGAGCATCAGACGTTTTCAGAAGATTCAATACCTGATTGCTGTAGGACTAGACTTCCAGTGCTTTCATAGAGCATTGTAGAGTTTAGTGTTGAGTACAGACTCAGACTAAAGTTATCGTAAGCATATACACCTTTATTAAATCTTATTATAGTTTATTCAAACATTGTTATTACTTAAGAGCATTTTTATTAACGTAAAGTACTCCTGTTGTGAGTAGGCTTTTCCGTCATCGGCAAGCCTTTGTAGAAGTGCACTAAAACCCAGTTAATTGATACACCGTTATCCAGGAGATTAACTCTGGAGGGTTTGAGTGTTTTTGTTCACCGGCGTAATAGTTCGAGGGTTTGGAATTAGCCTACCGTTGTTGCAGATATAGCCTATCATCTAGTCCATTCTTAAGTGCCCTTGTTTATTTCGTAGTACCGGTCGTATTAAATGGCGACCTTAGACCAGAATATAATGAACTGAATATTGCATTTTTTTTTTTTTAGGAGAAATCTTATTGCCATTTGGGGTTGACATTATTTCTCGCATTGTTGGCAGTAGACATTATTTTGAGGATATATAGAACTTGTTGGAGTTATTGGTGACCTAGTATTGCACTCTAAAACATCTTCGAATATTATTTGGTGAATAAAGCTGCGTGAAAGTTTGGCTACTTTTGTCTTGACTGAGAATTTTTGTTGTTGACTCCATCATGTCACTGGACGGGTCTGAGCATAGTGAGGGCACAGTGCGGGAGGCAGGCGAGGAGGTGGAGAAGGTGGAGTTGTTTAACGGCATTCGGGTGGTGAACAATGAGGAGGATGCTCGGAGATTTTTGGAGGGGCCTGTGTCAGCGGATCGTGTGTCGGGGCTAGACCGGTATGGACTGCAGTGTGTGGCCACGGTCTTAGGGTTTCCCGGTACTAGCGGTTTGTCGAGAGGTGAGGTGGTTACCTGTGTGCTCGGTGGGGTGCATGGGGCTTCGGGTGGAGCGGGAGCTGGGGCACCTTCAGCCCAGCCCCCATTCCACTCGACTCCTATCAAGGCGCCCCCTCGGGCTCCGGAGCAGGGTATATTCCCGCAGGCCGATGCCCGCTGGCGGTTGGGTATGCCTCTAGGTGATTCACGGGGTGGGTCCCCATTAGTAGCACCCCCTCCTAAAGGTTTGTCTGCCGTGATGTTGTTTCAGTTCGAGCTCGCCAAACTTCAGCAGCAGGACCGACAGGCTAAGCATGAGGCTGAACTCGAGCAGCGAAAGCAGGAGCGACAGGCTGAGCTCGAGCAGCGGAAGCATGAGGCTGAGCTCGAGCAGCGTGAGCGAGAGTCTGAGCGCAAGTTTGAGTCTGAAAGGTATCGTGCCGATGTTGACCTAGAGAAAACTCGTGTAGAGGTGACGAGGAATCGGGTCGCCCAGGGTGGTCGACCCCATGACCAGTGCCTGTCGCAACTACTTAAGTTGGTTCCAGTGTTTGATGAGTTAGGAGTTAGAGAATTTTTTCTCCGGTTCGAGAAAAATGCCAGGAGCACCAATGGCCCGAGGAGAAGTGGGCAGCCCTTGTTTCTTCACGATTGCACTTAAGCACTCAAGGTGTACGATGCTTTGCCCCTAGATTCCTGTGTGAATTACGAGTTGTTGAAAGAGGCTGTCCTGAGGGCGTATGAGCTACAGCTAGAGACCTATAGGCTGAAGTTTAGGGCGGTTCCAAAAAGAAAGGAGAGTACTTCCCAGGAACACGCTAGAGAGCTGTCAGATGCATTTGAAAATTGGTTAAGGTCGGAGAAGGCAACTACTTTTAATTCAGTAAAACAATTAGTATTGCTGGAACAATTTTTTAAATGTACTGGCAGTGACTTGACTCTTAACCTTAAAGAAAAGCGACCGAAAACTCTACAAGAGGCGGCTGAGCTGGCTGACCTCAGGTTGTCATTGATTCGTGTGTGCGGGTCTGCACAGAGAGCTGAGGCAGGTAACAAGGGGCGTACCACTCCACCCCCCCGAATTAATGACACAAACAATTATCCATTCAAGAGTACTGTTGCCAATTATGATCCCAAGTCGAAACCCTTCCCGTTAAAGAAAGGCCATCTCAGGGGAAGTCCAAGAGTGAGGTGGAATGTTTCAAGTGTCATAAGAAGGGGCATATTGCGTGCTCATGTCCGAGCGCACCGCCTACAGCAGTGGTGTTACTAGTGAGCAACATTGGCGTGTCTTTGAGGTCTTCCGCGTTTGCCCGGGGTAAACAGTCGGTTGCGAAGTCATCGCCGGTGCAGAAGCAGCAGGAGGGCTCGTCACCCGTCCGTGATGTTTTTTGTGGTCATAGGGGGCACGGCACTGTGAAGTGGGCTGGTGTGAGGCATAGGCTTGAGTTGTTGCGTGATACGGGCGCTTCCCAGACACTTGTTAAGAATTTCACTGGCAAGCCTATTAACGTTGATCGGGTTGTGGTGGTTCAAGGCATCAATGCTACGCAGTCTTACCCGCTGGTTAGAATGGAGCATGAGGTAGACGGTGTGACACGGGAGTTGGATGTGGGTGTGGTGGAGAAATTGCCAGTTGAGGGGGTCGACCTCCTTCTCGGCAACGACTTTGCGGTGCCTACTTCCGGGGTTCCACCCTTAGTCGTTGCCGAGAGGGTGGCCGACACGAGTAGGGAGGGGCAAGAGTGGCTGGAGAGGTGTCAGAGACCTTGTGCTGTCACAAGGTCTCAGTCCGCTCAGGTGTCACAGCCTAGTACCCAAGTTCTAGACCAGCGGAGGAAGGGTCGGAAGGAGAAAGTCAAGGCTGGTCGGGTTGAGAGTTTGGATCCAGCGACACTCCTTGGTGACTCGGTACTTGCACCCATCATGAGGTCCGGAGTGGCCCCAGAACCTGTCCCCCCTAGTGACATGGTTGGGCGTGATAGCACTCCGCGACAGAAACGTTCCCAGGCGAAGCAGGCAAGGCTTGAGCAGCCTAGTATTGGGGGTGGCCACAAGTTGCTTCAGGAGCACTTAGATAGGTTGGCACCCTCAGATATATGTCGGTTGCAAGCAGAAGATCCTGGGCTTGAGAGTTGTGGGAACGGGGCGATTGAACTCAATGAGGACGGTATGCAAAGTCGGGAGAATTTTTTCATGTTGGGAGAATCCTGTACCGCCGTTTTTTGGATCCCAGACGTAGTTGGGATGGTGGGGCAAGAGTGATTGACCAGTTGGTGGTCCTGAGAAGTGTCGTGATAGCCTGTTGCGGTTGGCGCATGATGTTCCATTGGCAGGTCACTTGGGTGTGAGAAAAACGTTGGGTTCATTATCTAGGTTGTTCTGGTGGCCAGGTATTAAAGCCCAAGTTTCGGTATGGGTGGCAATGTGTGGTACCTGCCAGAGGGTGGGAAAGCCCAATCAGAGCATACCTAAGGCTCCGTTGCACCCAGTGCCTGCTATTGGTCCGCCCTTCAGCAAGGTTATCATCGACATGGTAGGCCCTCTGCCTCCCACTAGTGCAGGTAACAGGTTTTTGCTAACCCTCTTGGATGTCTCCACTCGCTACCCTGATGCATACCCTATGAGAAATGGCAAGTCTAAAACTGTTGTGTGAAATTTGTTGTTGTATTGCTCGAGGTACGGGTACCTGCAGGAAATTCAGTCGGACCAAGGGTCGAATTTCACGTCCACACTCTTCAAACAGACCATGCAGCAGCATGGGATTCGTACGGTTGTCTCTTCAGCTTATCACCCAGAGAGTCAAGGGGTGATGGAAAGATGGCATTCCACTTTGAAAAGCATATTGAAGTGTTACTGTTTGGAGAACGGCAAGGATTGGGACCTGGGGCTACCGTACGTTTTGTTTGCAGCAAGAGAAGTACCTGGGGAGAGTCTTGGGTTTAGTCCCAACGAGCTAGTTTTCGGGCATCAGGTTAGAGGTCCTCTGAGCATGGTTAAAGAAATCTGGGAAGGGACTGTGCAGCCATGTTCTCTAATTAAGTATGTCCTCGAGAGTAGAGACAGGATGCTGAAAAGCCTGGAGTTGGCAGGGAGAAATTTGGTAGGTAATCAGGCCTTGATGAAGGATCGGTATGATACTAAGGCAAAGCTCCGGGAGTTTGTGGTTGGACAGGAGGTTTTGGTCTTATTGCCCTTAGTAGGCCATCCTCTGTCGGCCAAGTTTGTCGGTCCTTACAAGGTCGTGCGGAAGTTGTCTGACCTAGATTACCTTGTGGCTACTCCGGATAGGCGGAAGAAAAATCAGCTCTGTCATGTGAACCTGTTAAAAGAGTTCGTGAGGCGCCCACCTGAGCAGCCTACTGTCCCTGTGTTGGCCTGCAGCGGTTAAGGTGGAGAAGGAGAGGGGGGCAGTGAGCCACAGGTGGAGGAGAGCTGGGATTGTCATATCTCGGCGGATCAGTGGGCGGGGAACACGAACCAGGTGGCTGTTGAGGCGCTAGAGCACCTGCCTGAGCAACAGCGTGCAGCGATCCAGCACCTATTCTGTTCATACCCCACTGTGTTTGCCAAGCACCCAGGCCTCACAACTCATGCGGTGCATGATGTGGACGTTGGAGACCACCCCCCCTTTAAATCAGTGCCTTATCGTGTACCTCACATTAAACTTCCGGCTCTCCGAGCGGAGTTAGGCTACATGTTGGAGAGAGGGCTGATAGAAAAAGGGGCGGTTAGGTGGACATCTCCCGTCACTCTGCAGCCCAAACCAGACGGCAAGGTCAGGTTTTGCATTGACTTCAGGCAGTTGAACGGCTTAACTCCCACCAATGTCTACCCTCTTCCCCGCGTAGATGACAGTGTTGACAAGATCGGGTGTGCACGATACCTCACCAAGGTGGATCTTGTCAAGGGTTACTGGCAGGTGCCGTTGTCTGAGCGGGCGAAGCAGGTGTGCGGGTTTGTGGTGGATGGGAATACTTACCGTTGCAACGTTATGCCATATGGGCTGAAGAATGCACCTGCAACTTTCCAGTGCCTGATGAACGAGTTGGTGGCGGAGATCCCTAACTGCACCGTTTATCTTGATGATGTGATAATTTTCGACGATGACTTTGAGAGCCATTGCGAGCACATCGGGGCCCTGTTCAGAAAGCTAAGTTAGGCTCATTTGGTGGTCAATCTGGGCAAATGTGATTACGTTCGGGCAACTGTGCAGTATCTGGGGTTTGTGGTAGGGTTAGGCCAGGTGTGCCCCCCCCCCCCCCCCTTACCAAGATACAGGCTATTAACCAGTTCCCCAGGCCGACCACCAAAAGACAGATCATGAGGTTCTTGGGCATGATTGGGTATTACCGCAGATTCATCCGCGGATACTCCTCGGTGTTGGCTCCTTTGACGGACTTATTGGCAAAGACAAACAAGTTTGGGTGGGCACCTAGGTGTGAGAAGGCTTTTTCCCTGGTGAATCATCTATTGTGCACTCACCCCATACTCAGGGCCCCCGACTTTTCAAGACCTTTTCAGCTAGCGACAGATGCTAGCGGCGTAGGGGCTGGTGCCGTCTTGTTGCAGACAGATATGGAAGGTGTGGAACACCCAGTAAGCTTCTTTTCGAAAAAGTTCAACTCAGCACAAAAAAACTATTCAGTAGTAGAGAAGGAGCTTCTGGCTATTGTGCTGGCGCTCAGGCACTTTGAGGTGTATGTTCCCGCTTTTGGTCCAGTCGTGGTGATTTACACTGACCACCACCCTTTGAATTTTTTTAATCAGTTCCACAACTGGAATATGAGGCTAACTAGATGGTCTTTAACCCATTCACTGCGGGTGACGTTCTGGAATGTTTTGTCAAGTTACAGCAATTTCCAGGCTTTAAAAGCCTGTAAAAAACGTAAGAATCGAGTGTCAGTGGGTGGGAGCGTGAGGGGCCCACCTCCGAACCTCAGAGCACCGAGCGGCTCACTGAGCAAGGCTGTGTGGCGGGCGAGTCTCTCTCTGTCTCTCTCATAAGTGCAGCCAAGCGAGCGAGTGTTACATAATAGCGGGGTTCCCGCGTTTCACTGGGATCACTGCGGGTGAACCAGACCACGTATACGGTCTGTTCTGGTGTCATTTTGAAGCTATTTTCGCCTAGTTTTCGGCAGAATACACTTCATTTAATGCAGATGCTTGATTTATCATTCAGGAGTGCCTGAATAGGCCCTAAATAGCCCAAAACAGCCCGCATCCAAAGGGTTAATGTTGCAGGAGTATAATCTGGACATTCGTCATATTGCCGGTTGTGACAATGTGATAGCTGACTGTTTGTCCAGGGTGGAGGACCCAGGGTAGATCACCACAGGTGTGTTTGGTGGAGTGGAGAAAAATTAGGCTTGCCCCTGTAGTGCAATGCCGCCAAAAACACTATTAAAAATATAAAAAACCTCACATAAAAACTCTTTCTTTTTGATAGTATATAAGTGCAGTATATCACAGCAAGCATCTAAGACACTCTGTGTTGTTGTCTTAGTAGGCTAGGCTTGGTGAAGCTTGCTCGTTGAGCGTGATATAATTATTATGATGCTATTATTTTGGGGAAGTGTTGTGCAGATTTTGTTTATAATGCAGTGTTTTATGTAAGTGTGTGTGGCTTGTTTTCACAACTTGGGAGAGTAGCTGGGTGATGCGGGGTTGGTGGGCAATCTGTCTGGTCAGATGTGAAGTTCACCTGAGGCTGAAACGTCCCACATCTTGGGCGGGGTGTTACGCTGGCCAGCTTGCCAGAATGTGCTCGTAACTCGCTAGCGCTCGCCAGGGCAGTGAAATGGGCTACAATAATCGTAGAACGATGTTCTTTCTTTCATAGAGTTCATGTTGTCACAGACAGATCAGTGGTGATCTTTATTCTTGTCTGTGACACTTGGAAGTATTTTATATCATTGATAGAATATAAGATGCATTGTGTGAAGTTAAGGAGAAAGAGCGAGGTAGGCAGCGAGGTGGTAATATGTGCGTGAGTATGTATGTGCTGCCTCCCTCGCTCGGAGGAGTTTCCCACGCTCATGATTGGCTGGCGGGCCTGACGCATCATATGACGCTTGCTCCTCATGACGTAGTCGTCTGTGATTGGGTGCTGCTGCCTTTGTTAGTGCTGGGGGGGCTCCTGCCCGCGTTTCTCCTGCAGAGCTTGGCACAGCGTGCTTGGTCCTACATGTCCTTTGCAATCTGTCCCCCTATCTATCCCCCTGTACTACTATCTCTCTCTCTGAACTTCTTCTTTTTCATACTCCCATCTTTATTCAATTACTTATCTCTTCTGGTTCTGCATACGATTTCCATAGTCGGCCAGTCGTATTACCAGCACCAGCTCTCACATTTATTTTTGCACTAGCGTTAGGGAGTAGTAGAGTCATAGTCATATGGTAGCCTAGTGTTGGGGTGCTTCTAATTATTGAGCTGTTCTCTCTTATTATTTAATGCTAGACAGTGGAAGGTATCTTTGGTCGTTGTCTGAGTTATGTATGTGGCAAGTTAGAGCCTGTACAACATCGACGAAGCTAGCTAGCCTGTAACCCTTGTGCATATGTTCCTTTGCGAGTGTAGCAGTATACAAGTGAAGGGCTTTTGCCTACTCTCACCTGCATACTTGCTACCTCATTGTGTTGACCTTTGTGGAGCGCCAGGGTAAGACCAGATACTTGAGATCTGGACTTACCAAGAGAGCCTCCAAGTCACGTAACGTAACATAAGGGAAATCTGTTCAAGGGGAGACAGTAGGCTACGAGCATGCTTGCGCTCTGCCTAGTTTCCTAGTACCTTTTATGTCACTGCTAGACTTTATTAGTGAGAAAGACAGTATTGTGTGTATTAACTTTCATTGTGTATGCTTTAGGAATTATTCACGCCTTATTTTAGCCTAGGTTGATGCATAGTGCACAACCCAGTTTGGCTGTTATGTTGGCTAAGGAAGTACTGTTTTGAGTGGCGATTATTAGTGCTGTCACATAGTTGTTGCACTCCCTTGTTATATATATGTATCCTACTTTTTGGTGTTTTTAAGATACACGCTTTGGTGTCCTGCCCCTGCATTACTTCTGTTCTATATTAACGAGCATCTTAGAGCATCAGACATTTTCAGAAGATTCAATACCTGATTGCTGTAGGACTAGACTTCCAGTGCTTTCATAGAGCATTGTAGAGTTTAGTGTTGAGTACAGACTCGCACTAAAGTTAACGTAAGCATATACACCTTTATTAAATCTTATTATAGTTTATTCAAGCATTGTTATTACTTAAGAGCATTTTATTAACGTAAAGTACTCCTGTTGTGAGTAGGCTTTGCCGTCATCGGCAAGCATTTGTAGAAGTGTACTAAAACCCAGTTAATTGATACCCCGTTATCCAGGAGATTAACTCTGGAGGGTTTGAGTGTTTTTGTTCACCGGCGTAATAGTTCGAGGGTTTGGAATTAGCGTACCGTTGTTGCAGATATAGCCTATCATCTAGTCCATTCTTAAGTGCCCTTGTTTATTTCGTAGTGCCGGTCGTAACAACTAATAGTGTAACTCGTTCGTTGTACCAATGTGTGGATATTAGCAGATGTGAGCTTCATATACAGAATGTTAACAAAAGTATTGGAAGATAGGAGAGATTATTAGATGATAAAGATGACGTAAAAATATGGAGAGTCATAAATTGGAAGGGAGAATATGAGAGTAACAATAAAGCAGATCATTGTCGCCCTCCTCTCGTCCACCTGACCGCTATATACCTCCTCTATTTCGACAAACATCAGCTGAATCTGAAAAGACTTCAGTGGCTGCAACAGATCAACCCATCACAAGACCAGAGGCAAGCTACCCTGCAGGTACAAACACATCGTTCAGTCCTACCACTACCCTGGAAGACCCCCATGGTGAACAGTTGAACACCTTTCGAACTTTTGATATTCTGTCAGCCCTGCCTTGGTTTTCGTTGTCTGCGAAGTGCATAAATCTAACTAGAAACAAAATCTGTGACAGGACATGTACTTTTCAAAATTAGGGTAGCAATGAGGGGGTCTCTTGTCCAGCAGTGTTGAACAACATGCTTCTTGAAAAGAGGCATGGGCATAAACAGTGCAAAGAACATGATGAATTCTTGAACAGTTGTATTCATCCAGGCTCGTATTCTCGCCCTCGGAGATATTACGTCAATGCAAGCCTTTACCCATCTATAGTAGGCATTGATTTGGCTCACAATGAGCGCCATAATCTCCAGGTCAAAGAATGCAAGAAAGAAATCACTTTCCCTTGCATCGTCATCACAGGGCCAATCTCTAGTCGAACCAGAATTATTTGCATCTGGTACAAGATGCATCTGGTGCAAGTCTGGTACAAAACCGGCACCTTCGGACCATGCAAAGGTGTGAATATTTCTCACGAATGGGAACGTCCTTGTCGTCACCTCTAGTGCTGCCTTGAAAAAGCTCAGTTGTGGTCGCTAGAGCAAGTCTGTCTCTCTTATTGTTCCCCCTCTGGTGCCGCCTCGCTGTCACTGTCCACACCCCACTCATACACACATGCATCCTCCAAGTCATCTTGGTCCTGGGTTGGTATCCCCTCTTCTTGAGGAGGGAAAAGAAGGGCGTTATACTTCGAGGGAGTCATAAGGGTTTGTGTTGCCTGACTCTTGCCGGCGCTTTCTTGCCCTTCGACGACGCAGCAGGGGCGGGTGGCTCAGCTGATGGCAGTGGTGGTGGTCGCACAGGGGTAGCAGAAGCAGGTGGTGTCTTTTTTTATTGTTTTATACTGGGAAGCCTTACCCTTTCCTTTTTTACCACTTGCCATGCATCTCCTGCATCCCCAGAGCAGCCCTTTGTTGCCACAGAAAGCCCAGCAGTATAGGTGGTGTGTATTGTAGTGGTGGTAGGCTGGGTGGTGGTAGCCAGGGTGGTAGTAGTATCACCAAATGCAGAGGTCAATGATCTCTTGGCATGTGCGCCGCAATTAACATGTGCATTCTGTGCCTGTTTTGGTGCAGGGGCTTTGTCCTCGGAGCTTGTTTCATAAAAATATAGGTAAGAGGGCTTTCTGGCAGCCACCCTTTTTTCTCCCATGGCCGCTGACACTACGAAAATTAGGGCTGGTTGTGTCAACGGGCTGCGCGGGAGAGGGACGTGAAAGCACCATGGTAAGTAGATTCGTAATGAGCATGTGATGGCGAACGGAGCATATATCGAGGTGGTATCGAGAGTTGCCATATAGGCCTAACCCCAAGCCACTTTGTAGCCACCTGGGTGTACACCCAAGGTTTTAGCATGAGTTTGAAATATCATCTTCCGGAAGGAACGTCGCAGCCCACCAGTAAAACATTCAGGAAGGAACGTTGTAACTGCTAGGTTAAGTTTTTGAAGCCGATCAGGGCTCTCATTGTTCCAGCTACTTTTCTTCCTTGTGTTACTCTGTTATCTACTTATTTTGCACAGATTACTCCTTTTTCAATTATACCTCCAAGGTACATAAACTCTTCTACTACTTCTAGTTGTTCTCCGTTAACCATAAAATTACAGAGTGTTTACTTCCCTTTCTACTCTCTTCATTTTGCTTTATTCACATTGCCTTTCACATACTTCCTCAAATATCTCCACCAACTGGCACAAATTATTATCACATTTGGCAAATAATAGTGCGTCATCTGCATACAACAGATTGCCATCATTCTTCATTTCTACTCCCTCTTCTCTGGTTCTGTCCTTTACTTCTCTCATTACCTCATTCATGTACATATTAAACAAACAGGGCGACATTACACATTCCTTTCTCATTCCAACCTGGGCCTAATGTACCATTAATTCATATACATGTTTCACTGCCATCGTAGGCACTCTTTACGGCATTCAATACCATGTCTTTCACATTATATAGCTCCAAAACTGTCCATAATCTCTATCTATATACTTTGTCATATGCTTTCTCATGATCCATAAATCCCATGTTTACCCTCTGATATCATTCTCGCATGCCTTCTCTCTCATCTGTCTCACTGTAAATAACTGATCCACACATCCTTTACCACTTCGAAAGCCACCCTGTTCATCGCTAAATTTTCTATCGGTAATCTTTTTCACTCCGTCAATCACTATTCTAGCATATACAGTACCTTACCAATCACGCTCAGCAGGTATATTATATCTGTGACACATTCGCTACGTTCACCTTTCCCTTTATACAGTGGAACTATTATTCCTCTCATCCAGTGTATTGGCACCACTCCATTTATCCAGGCATCTATACATAATTTGCACAGCCAATCCAATGCTATCGCTCCTCCATTTCTTATAATTTCACACTGTATTTAATTCACACCAGCAGCAGCTTTACCATTCTTCAATTACTTTACTGCTGCATTCTCTACTTCAACTTTCAATATATTCCCTCTTGCTGCATGTCTTACGTGGCATATCAAACAGACTTCTTTTAATGACAATAATTGCCCTGTTACCATTTCCATTCATCAATCTTTCAAATTTTCCTTCCATCTCTTACTTAGTCACATTTCCTCTTATATCTTTCACATTCTAACATTTCTGACAACATGCTCTCCTACATGTTTACGCACTTCCTTCCAAAATAATGTCTTATTCTCTGCAAAGTTTGATTTCATTATTTTTCCTAAATCTTCTTTACTTGCTCATTCTTTTCCATAACTAGTCTCTTTACCATGGTGTTGCTTTCCCTCTACTCTCTTTTGTTTCCTTCACAATTCTTATTTTGCATCCACACACGCCGTGCTCTTCTTTTGTCTTCCACAGCTTAATTCACTTCATCCGAACATGCTGTCCATTTCTTTCCATTTGTGATCTTACACACACCACATACATTCTTCGTATTCTTCATCAGGCGGTCTTTCTACATCTTCCACTTTCAATATCCATTCCATCGATGTCGTATATCCTTAATTCTTCTACCACCTTTTGCTTATATTCTTCTGCTACATCCTGATTTTGTTTTCATTTTCATTATGTCAGCATTATGTTTTATTCCCTTACATTTCTTCTATGCTCCTCTCAGCCTCACATTGCATAACATACTAATATAATCAGACAGTCCTCTGATATCCTGTCTTTCAACACTTGTATACCATGTATAGTATGCACATATTTGTTGATTAAATATAGTATTACATATACAGTAGACATTTGTTTTTTCATTATACATATTCTTCAGTTTTTTACCCTTGTGATCCTTATCTGGTACACCGTAACCACCCATTATGTCATTTTCAGGTCCTGTGACAATTTTGGCCCTGTTCCATACAAATCTCCAATAACAATCATTTTATAGTTCACTGGCCTTCCATTAATCACTTCATTCAGAGTGTTCCAGAATCTGTCATTCTCATCTATGTTGCATTCGTCACACTGTACATAATTATGCTATCACTACCACCACTTTCACCTTTTCAAAATTTACTTTTCTAGCATTCACCTCGAGTTGAAACATTCATAATCATTCATTGCCCTACCCCATTCCTCATTCATTAACAAGTCTACTCCTTCTTTACCCCTTTCATTTACATCTAAATGACACCATTCCACTCTTATGTCTAATTTGGTGACAGGTCAGTTGAACCAGTGCCACTTCAACCAGTGCCACTTTAACCAGTGCTAACTCAACCAGTGGCCACTTCAACCAGTGACCATTTCAACCAGTGACCATATTAACCAGTAGGTTAGGTTAGGTTAGGTTAGGTTAGGTTACTGGTTAAAATGGTCACTGGTTGAAATGGTCACTGGTTGAAGTGGCCGCTGGTTGAGTTAGCACTGGTTAAAGTGGCACTGGTTGAAGTGGCACTGGTTCAACTGACATAGAACCGTCTAATTTCTTTTCATTTTTGTTTCACACATGCCAAGAACATGCAATCTTACTTTCTTTCATACATTATCTACTTCCATATCTTTTGTTCTGACTGTATTTGTATTATTTTCCACACAATCTGTCGGACTGTACTGGGCTCCGGCAGGCAATGGGCTCAATTCCGAGGCTTGCTGATCTATTAGTAGGAGTTAATTCTGGAGGTGGGATTCCCAATTCCAACCTCACATAATTATGAGCATGTGAACATAATTATTGCAGGTGAAATTTCGTAGAATAAAATTATGATGTTGAAATGGTAAATAATCTGACCAAAATTCCCACACAATCTATATTAAACACTCATGGAAACCTTCACTGCAGAGAGTGAAAGTGGACTATAGGTCCGTGCGGCCATATTAAGTCCGGGGTGCGTGGCGCGACGCACAAGATGAAATGTAAAAATAACAACTCCGTCATGGCCTAGCGGATAGATTAGAGTATATACATGTGGAAGATCATTAACCCTTAACTGTCGGCGTGCAACTTATGTCGTGTGAAATAAATTTGGACTATGTGGCGGTACACAACTTATGTCGTGTGCCATTTTCAGCACGTAATGTTGCTGAGAGAAAGAGCTGAGCGGTGAGAGGAGCCTAGCAACTGTATGACCGTCCCCCACCACCGCGGTGGACCAACTGAACTGAATCCCACCCTTCCCTCCCCTCTCACACTCGCTACACAGGGAATTATGTAGGGAAATTACCTAATTACAGGGTTTTTGCACTCGTGTTGCACGATCGTTGCAAGAGAACCAGTGGTCGTACAAGGATGGTTTGGGTGTCATTGGAAAGCTCTGTTTACGTCCTTTCAGGGATAGATACTTGTTTTACGCTCTGGGTCTTATTTAGGCATGAAAATGATCACGTAAACAACCCTATTTAGGGTAAAAAAACGAAAAACCCGCTGGGCGCTACGGTCAAATAGACCACCTAGCCCGCTAAACAAGGGTTAAGGGGAGCGTCCGCCATAGGTATAAATGGTGTAGGTTGAAAAATCCGAAAATGAGATTTTCAGTTCACCCATAAGGGCAACACTCTAGGAGTCATGTGGCAAAGTTTTAGACTCAAAAAATAAAAATAAATACCCTAAATACAGCCCTCCCCCCCCCCCCCCCCCTTACACACCGCCGTACTCACGACGTATACGTGGTATCGTGGTATGAACAATAATACCAAATATAATCGCGTTATTATGCACAAATATGGACAAATTACAGTCAATACAGGTCTCGGGTAACTCAACTGAACTTCCACAAGCCTACTCCTACTCTGGTTGTACTGTAGGGAAGAGATACGAGTCAGTGCTTATCAAGCGGTCGATAGGAAGGGGGGACCAGATGCCAAGACATGCACAAACATAATTATATATTCAACACTAAACAGATCTAAACCATCCAAAACAACCCAAACACAACCTAGAGTAATTTAAAATGGCCTAACTTGGCATAAATGAGGTGCGCATTTTATGACGACATTGGCACCAAATGAATAAAATACCTTTTTGGGGGGTCCAGGTGGCATATTATTAACTTAGACCTAGTAAATTGCACTGTATTTTAGTGCCAGAGCATGTATTAAATTAATCAATAGCAAACAGTTGCAATAAATCGTCATTTGAGAGAGGAATCGTTGGGTAATGGAAACATTTAGTTCTTTCCCCTTTTTCTCAAAACTATGGTTTGTGTTACACTTTTCCCTATAACAAGTGTATTTGTTGTCCAATTTTAATAATTAAGATATCATTGGAAAGACGAGTAAAAATGCAACAAATCTGTTTGGCGGATTTTTGATAAACCAATAAAAGTTTTGGCAGGACGTTTGCAACCTTTTAAAACTTAAAAAAAAAAAAAAAAAAATCTTGCGGCAAAACTAAAGCGTTTATAAGAAATCCGCCAAACATATTTATTTCATTTTTCTCCCTTTCAAATGGTAATCCTACTTATTCAAATTGGACCAAACATAAACTTTTTAGAGGGATTGGAAAATTTGCCGAAATTGCGAAAATCCGAGGTAGCGAAAAAACTTTTGGTCCGATATTATTAATTTTTGGATATGTTGTTCCTAGAAGTGATATCTATCATCTGTATAACATGAACATGATCAGATCATTTTGAACGCATGGCGGACGCATTTGGTTCTATGATAACCACTAAATTTTGTGATAATCGGTTCATAAATTTTTTAGATATATTTGTACAGATAATCAGACAAATGTAGACAAAACATAACCTCCGTCTAATTTCGTTGGCAGAGGCAACTAGAGCGGCACTCTGGAAAGCGTGTGCCAAAGCCTATGCTGGCGGAGGTATTCGCTCTACCGATAGCCTCCTAAATTGAATTTCTTATCCCTTGGTGCATATCCTATCTGCCCACCAAGTTTCGTGAACATTGGTTCATAACTTTGTGAGCCGTCTACACTGGCGGAGGTATGCGCTCTACCAATCACCTCCACAATTAAACTACTTCTTCTTTGGTGCATATCCTATCTGGCTTCTAACTTTCGAGGCAATCTGTTCGAAGAGTGATAGGCTTATTATGCTGTTTACAGACAGACAAACAATTAAACAAACAGACAAAAAACAAACGCATGGAGGCAAAAACATAACCTTCTCCAACTTTGTTGGCGGAGGTAATTACAATCAAGTGCAATTGCAAGTTATGTACTTCATTAACACCAGATTACATTCTCTGTCACTCCTGCAGATGGAAACCAACAGCGGGGCGCCCTGGGAATTTTTTAAAAATAGGACTCCAACCATTATGTCTAAGAAATGGATGAGATTATGTAAATGTGGAAGTGAAAAATTAGTACTCTCCCAAAAATATAATCATTTTAACTTTCCGTCACTCCTGTAGACGTGGGCCTGTGGTGGGGCGCCTTGGCTGATATGTTGGATCCAATCATTTATTGCAAGTATAATTATTTATTTACATTGTATATGTACTGTTTTTAATTGATCACATATAAATATCCGATCTCATTTTACGTACTCCTGTAAAAGCGAGACAGTAGCAAGGCACCCTGGGCTAAAGTTGGAGAGTGGACTCCGTTTATGGTCAAGGAATAGATTAGAATTATAGTATACAGAATGCATGTGCATGTAATTGGCAAAGCAAAACAAATTAATACAAAATAAACAGCCAATTTAAATTTCCATCAGCTCCTGTAGAAGGGGTCATATAGTTAACCGCCAAGGGCGAAGTAGTTTATAAGTGCCCTCTTACAGCCTGAACAATAAGCAAGAGTCTATGAATATGGCATTCTATGAATATTATGCCTTAAGCAATTTCCAAACAGGTGGGCATTTAATTTTTCACCACTACTGCAGAAGGCGCCGATTAGCGGGGCACCGAGAACGAATTTTGTGAAAAGGGCTCTGTTACGGCCTAGAGAATATATTCGAGTATATGCGTGTACAAGTTCATTATATTTAGTTCAGTAATAACCAAGATATAGCAAATTTTGATAAGCGTCGCAGTACTGCAGAAGGTGGCTATTTGGGGGCACCCAGAGCAAAATATAAACAAAGGGCTCCCTTACGGCTTAGAGGAGAGTTCATATACTGTACAGTATATGCATGTGTAAACTCCTTAAATTTGGTTCATTAAAAACCGAGAAACAGCTTTTTTCAATATGCGTCACCCTAACAATAACAACAACAACACCAATGATATGTGTAAGCCATAGAGGTTCTCGCTTTCGCACGAACCTATCAAACTCGGATGCTACCACCACCGACTATTTTAGAAAGGAATATATGAGAATCCCAAGGGTGAGAGAAATATTAATATTACTCAAACTGGAAAGCTTGAAGAAACAGACCCCCCCCCCCCAACACCAACTCTAACCTCATAAGATATGCCAAATGCTGCCAGACGAGTCGAGGGACTTTTCTCCAGAACTGTATATAGTTAATACATATATAATTTACACAGTTTAATTATTGCTGTATCTGTACATATGGTACTTATTGATTCATTATTATTTACCCTCGTATGTTATCTTTGTATGTAACCACCCATACAACGAAATTTGTCATTAAGTCAATATATATATATATATATATATATATATATATATATATATATATATATATATATATATATATATATACTGTATATATGTATATTCTGATCTCTCTTGGAAAGATCATATTACCACTCTTGCTAAAATATTAAAATAGAAAAGAAAGCCTTCCGTTTCATTAACTCACGTCCACTCACCAAATATATGTAGTCTCACTCTCTTCGCCGCAATGTTGCATCTGTTTCACTATTCTACCGCTATTACAATAATCAGTGTTCCTCAGAACTCTCTCAGTGTATACCACCCACCCTTTGTAGAGCACGTAGCATCCGTCTTTCAACACAATCCCACCCCTACTCTGTGCAACTCTCCAACCCAAGAGTGAAACGATATTCTCAATATTTCTTCTATTCAACAGGTGAGCTCTGGAACTCTCTCCCACAATCAGTCTTTCCCACTTCCTATGGCTTAAATTGCTTCAACCTCCTTGTGTCCAGGCATTTTGGCTCGAACATCCCTTGATTTTGGCCCTGTCAGTCTTTCAATTCTGGGGGAGGCACTTGTCACAGGCAGTTCTGCTTTTTGTCTCCCTCACTCACATAGAACAAAAAATAAATAAATAATATATATATGTATATATATATGTATGTATATATATATATATATATATATATATATATATATATATTGTTTGCTCTCATACCTTGTAACTTAGTAAATCAAACCTTATTAACTGTGATCGTGTACTCTCTTCTACTCATAGTCCTTACAGTTGAGTTGTGGGATTTATCATACTCCATAAAGTGACGGCATTGCCTTCCGAGTATTGTAAGACATCTTAAAAGAAAGCCAGCTACATGGCACATTAACCCAGTCGCGCACGTATGGATGCGATCGCGTCCTGAGCTACTTTTACCCTGGTGCATGTGTGGATGCGACTGCATCCTTAAGGCCTGCACAAAATTCGGTAAAACCACACAAAAGACACTATAGCGTCCATTATGGACTCGATATATCTGGTCTACTAGTCCATATGTTAAAGTATCTGGCAACAAATCATAGCTGAGTGAGCTAGGTGAACAGGAACAATGAAAAAAACGTTAGCAGCCCCAGACCGTGTGTTGCCTGATAATGGAAACTTAAAAAAACTTACTCAGACCTGAGAGGGTTAATGAAACTGTAGCGGAGAAATTTAGCCAATGAATTTGAATTCCGTGATGATCAGTAATCTCGTAAGTGATCATCAAGCGAAAATTCGCCACAAAATGTACTCATGTGACACCACTTAAGCGAAAAATCGTGTGACTGAATAATTATGATCTATAATGAGTTTGTCGAGGGACCTTATTACGTAATTAGTTGATATAATGAGATTATTAGTACCTGTTTGTTTCCCATGTTCTTTTTGTAGGGCTAATAATTACTCCAAGTGACGTCAGACACTATTTTTAACTACTCCCACTTGATTTATTTTATTGAAGCTGAATTTAAGTAGAATAATGAACCGTAAGTCAAGTAATATTTCATGGCAAGAGCCGAGATATATGGGGATTAGTAGTTTCATGACAAACAAATATTGTTAAAATCTGTGTCTGTTTCTAATAATGCGATTCCTTGGATAGATGATATCTATATTACAAGACAAACATAGATTAAGTATTAGTTATCGGCCTTTATCAAACCGTGGATGATATGACTAAACTTGTGTAGGCTACTGCACTTCCTCGTAGCACGGTCGGGTTCGATTCCTGGTTAGGGCTTAATTACATTCCTGGACAATATTGTTTAATACTTAGTTACTGAAGGTAACTAGATCGCCTGTAGCGAGAGAGAGAGAGAGAGAGAGAGAGAGAGAGAGAGAGAGAGAGAGAGAGAGAGAGAGAGAGAGAGAGAGAGAGAGAGAGAGAGAGAGAGAGAGAGAGAGAGAGAGAGAGAGAGAGAGAGAGAGAGAGAGAGAGAGAGAGAGAGAGAGAATAGAGAGAGAATAGAGAGATAGAGAGCGTGGACAGCTATTTTTTGGAGGCCATGATGGTGCCTTAATGAACAGACAAGGGAAGGATAAACAAACACAAAAAACACACACACACACACATTATATCCTGTACAGGAATTGCCCCATGTCTATTATGGTTAAGGACAAATTTTAGTGTAAAGATCGGTTAAGGATACTAGTGGCACCAATATGGTAGTGGTTTATCAATCTCTGATGTGTATAGAGTAGCTAGTGGCAACCAGCAGCCCGTGGCTATATTACACGATATTCACCATTACCAAATGCCGTCCGGACCATTCATTATATTATACATTCATTATATAAATTAATATTTTACCTGGGATGAACTTCATATATTTTTCGTTCTAAAATTACCAAAATGGAAATTTGAGCCAAAGACACCTAGGTGATGTTATTATCTACGGTCACCTATTACCGTTGCCCCCCCCCCCCCCCCCCGCCTCCTTTCCTACCTCACACTCACACTCTCTCTCTCTCTCTCTGTCTTTCTCTCCATGTTCTATTTTACTGTATATATATATATATATATATATATATATATATATATATAGGTTATTGAAAATACAATATAGAACGGGGTGAAGAAATCCCAAGCATCTTCACCCTTTTGAGTCTCCGTGTATGTACCTGTATGCAACCTTTGTATATCCCGTATTTATACGAGCTAAATATAATTAAATCAAATCGAAACCAAGTAGCTCTCTCTCACACACATTCAATTTTTTCTTTTGTTTTTCTTATTGTATATAATACGTATATTTACTTATTTGCATACCATTCTGACATCGGTAATATTTTCATAATTACCTTGTTCGTGATGCAAGCCTATCACGTAATTATACTAATTAATGAATGTGTTTATTTAAGAGATGTATCAAATAACCACATCCGCATATTTCCGGCAACTTTTTGAAATCCACATTCGCATTTTTATTTACAATGCAATCAACATCCGCATTCGAATCCTCAGTTTTAATAATTTTAACATCCACATCCGCACATATAGGATGAGGATGTTGCAAATATGACAAACAAACAAAGTTAAGAATGTTATACCACAAAATGGAGCAGTTTCCCCTGGATGAAAACTACCCCAAAATAGGACAGTTACCCGCCAAAAACAATAACTCCCCCTTCCGGCCAATTCCACAAAGACTGCTCCTCCAAAGACCACTCCCCAGCTTAAATGGCGATGCTTGGCAACTCCGTAGATGGCTGCCATCGCTGCGACCTCACCAGACGTGACGTCACCTGCCAGCAGAGCCAGGTCGTTTGAAAGGATATGAGAGCACTTCCACTCCATTCCCCCTTGCCCCTGACCCCATGACAAAAAGGATCTACAAGCCCCATGGAGACCCCCTACCGATGTCCTTTTTCCCTGCAGTACAATGGAGTCCGGAGCCAGATAAAAACAGGATAGGGGAGCAGAAGGAGCAGCGGAAGTCATCTCACCTTCCCCCTGAGATCAAGAGTGCTTTCCCGCCTCAAGAGTGCTATCCAGCCTTAAGGTGCTTTCCAGCTCACCAGAGTGTTGTCCGACCTCTACCCAATTCTATCTGGCCTGACTCAGTGCTATCCGGCTTGACCTAGAGTGCTCTCTGGCCTCGACATAACCCAGAGTGCTATCAGGCCTCAAGAGTGCTATCTGGCCTCTATATAATCTGTACCAGTCAAACCTGGACAGGTATTTGTTACGTCCTGGGATATATAAACACTGGGCTCTTTCTATTGGACTAGGTATGCAGCAACAAGCAACAAAGGAAAACGCTAGATCCCACCCTTATCTATAAACCCAGGCAACAAACCACCCTAAACCGTCAAGAGTCCTGCCTGGACAACAAGGTATCCTATGATTCGGTTACAGGGTGCACGCACTATAGACTGCTGATAGTCAAGCAGGCTATATAAAAGATCACACAATTAAGTTGACTTAAAGCTTCAAGGAAAAGATAGATAACGGAATTAAATTGCAGAAACAATTTAATAACAAACTAGAAGAAAGTACATTTAACGTTACGTTAATTAATACAACTAATCACCCCTGCGTGAAAGAAGGTGAAAGCAAACATTCTCAAAACATCGTACAGGTAGACAAGATGCAGGTTTCTAAACTGCATGCGGCTACTGTAGGATCTGATTCTTAGCAAAGAAAGTAAGTTACGGATTTAGAGAACTCTTAACTCATAAGCAGGAATAAATACTAGTGATAGGCCATACAGTGTATAATGGCATAGGTATAATTAAATAAAGGCAGCAACTCGCAACATAACCACATACAGGTGTGCTTCTCACTCTTAGTCAGGCAAGCCTGCTCAGACAGAGTCTCTAAGCCACACCCTGACTCACAATGCTCACAAAAACGGTAAACTGTGGCACAATAACAAGCATACAGAAATAATAAACCCCTAGCTGTTAATCTGCCAGGTGGCAGAGGTCTAGCCGGAAGAATATGGGCTTCGGATACCCGGGCTGAGCCACCTGCTCTAGCCTAGGGACGTTCCCAAGTCTGTGCGCCAAGTTACTCTAATTGAAAGGGTGCTCTCTTGAGAGACTCAAATCCCAAGTATCTGACTCTCTCCTGGCGACCCTAAAACAAACGCAAGACGTGCTAGCGCAGTGCTGAGTTGACTAGGCAAGGGCCCTCACACAACACAACACTAGACACACAGGCACACAGACAAGAAAATGCCCCCAGACTCCCACGGGTATCCTAGTAAAGTCGTGCAGGTCCACAGGACTCGCACCAGCAGACTTTACTTAAAGGATCGCAAAAAAACCTCCCCTCCGGTCTAGCCCCTGCTCACCTGCCACAAGAACACACTAGCAAGCATGAAACCACCAAATATGAGACAACAAAAAAGCTAACTAGGTCTCATTAACAATAACATCTCTGCATAAAGCCCAATATCCTATCTAGTTATCTGAGAGCTCGCCGTTAATACAATAATAGATATAAGGTCTATCAAGGGGATGGGATAATTAAATAGATTGGTGAAGTAGTGGAAAGAAGGTATACACAGTAATAGAGAAAGTTTCTAAGTGGGGTTGAGAGGGATAGATATCAAGGGGGGGTCCGGAGGGTACGACAGTGAGGTGAGCTCTGAGTCTTGAATCTGTCTGGACCCCACCCTAGGCATGCGAAATACATCCCATGCTTGGCAACACTCAACACCGTTGCCGGGTCAAAATCGTCTACCCCTTGCGTGAGTCGAAACTAAGCCTAACGTTGCGATCAATTGGCAACAATCAGGCTCGTCCCAAGCTAGTCTCTCCGCGCCCGCGCGAAGCAACGTCCTCCAGCCGGTCTCTCTCTCCCGCTCGTCTCCTCCCACTCTCACTAGACTTACATCTTATATATAATAATGAAACAATCAACTATCGAGAATAAAATATACTAAGATGCGTTGGTTAAGAATAAGGGCAGCTTCAAGCTGTGAAACAACATAAGAATATCCCAGACATTAGTTACATTGTCGTAGGATATATACTAAGGAAAACCCGGCCGGCCGGCTGCCGCCAGCTGGTTTCTCAACGGTTGGGCAGCCGACCCTCGCGCATGCCCGCACGTGGCTACTATGCAGGAGCGTCACATATTTAATTAAGAGAGAATTCTTTTAAAACTTGACCTGTCTTTCAGGCTCCTTTTATGTCAATTGTATTACGTACCATTGCCATTATATCATATGCACGCTATCTTTCATATTGTCTATTCACTTATGAGTATACTGTCACATGTCTGCTTGACCAGTCAGTTACCAGACTGTTGTATACTTAAATGTGAAGTACTCTGCCTTACAATGCATGCCACATTAAGAAATATATTCACGAGTTATAATAATCATACTACCGTCTCTAGTTAAAGTATATCATTATTGTATGTTCCTATGTATATTGCATTTGTGTTTACTTCATTCTATGTAACTGTATAGTGTATACCCATCCATGTTATTCTGGTGACTTGTATTAATAAGCCAAACTATAAAACTTGTACACCCACCCTATGAAACCTCTCCCTCCAGTTATAGGGACCCCGTAACATACGGTGGTGTTTACTCAACCCCCTTCATCGATTATAAGGGTTGGTGTGAGAAATAAATTGACTACACCGGTATCTGGGGAATGTTGGCAACAACCTTCCGATAGGGTAACCTCACTAGAGTGAACAATTTCCTACCAGAACCCGGTGATTGTATATATTGTAGATATTAATTAATGTTAGGTAATTTAGTACTGTATAAGATTACCTTGATCAAGTTAATTTAGTTATAAAACCTTGTAGAAATAAGTTTAGAAGAACTGTAAAGAGGATCAGTTTAAATATTCCCGCGACCGCATACGCGATCCACCGTTTGCTTTAGGGTCGTTAATATCTTGATATTATGTTCACTAAATCGTTGTGAAACGATGTTCACCTTTAAAATTATATAATTTAAATGCTGATCATTATTTATATGATTTCGTGAAGACAGAATGAACCCTTGGTAACGAATTAATATATAGTTTATTTAAGAGTCGGAAATTGAAGTTCCGATCAGACGCTAGTAAACATCTGAACGGTGGAGACGTGTCCCGTGATCTCCTCCACCACAATTTCCACGCCCGGCCCGGAGTCCTGACCTATAACCCTCATCTACCGAAGCCGGAATCCTCTGAACTAAACCAGGACCCTAGTTATAGCTAAGTCATTGATATATATGGCCATTTATACAATGTTTAGTTAGGGCATCCTGAGAGATAGGCTACCATAGTTCATACCATAAGGTAGGCGATCTCAGACTTTATTTTTATTTATGTTGATTAATTTTAGATTCCGATTGGTGTGGTAAGAGATAACCTTTGGCCATATTATCCCCCACAGTTGGTATCTCCAAGAATAATAAAAGAGGACAAAAATATGCCTGGTATTCAAAACAAATTCATAAGAAACTTATATTTAAAACTATACAAATGGTTTATATATAAAACATACATTACAATACGAGAGAGAGCGAGCGAGAGAGCGAGAGCGAGAGCGAGAGCGAGAGCGAGAGCGAGAGCGAGAGAGAGACCCAGACCCAGACCCATACCCCAGACGGGAGCTGCCTCCCAGGCCCCTATTTGACAAGTTCTCACTTCTAGGTAGTGATCGGTTGTATTCATTAACAATTCCACAACTGTGAAATATTACTATCTATTTATCTATTGTCGGACGCCGTGATCCCCGAAAGGGTGGCTACGAACGAAACGGCCCCATGCACCTCTGTCCCCAATCAGTCGACAGCCCTCCTCCCATCCTGCAAAGCCTTCACTCATATACTTCTTAACTCAATCCTTCCACCTATCACTAGGTCTACCTCACCCCCTCTGTCTTTCCACCTCACTCTCATACACTCTTTTAGTCATTCTCTCGCTTCCCATACGTTCCACATAGCCGAACCATCTCAAGGCGTTCCTTTTCACACTTTCCAGCACATCTAAATCCACACCACACGTATTTCGTATTTCCTCATTCGTCTGTCTATCCCTCCATGTAACTCTGCACGCAATTCTCAAGTAACTTATTTCCACCCCTCTCACTCTTGGTTGGAGTCTCTTACACCAACGTCCATGTTTCGCTCCCGTAAGTCAATGTCGGGATTACCACACTGTCGTGCAAAGATTTCTTTACTTCCATTCTGAGCACCCTATTTCTTGTTACTGATTTTAGCATTCCTACAACCCTCTTCCCCTGTTGCACCCTCTCCTGCACTTTTTCATCCATACTCTCATCTTTACTCAACACTTGCCCAAATACTTAAATGAGATGACATTCTCCATAGCCTGACCGTTCAACCTCACCTCACACTCTGTGGCTGCGCCCCTTTCAAAGGTCATAACCTTGCTCTTCCCCGTATTTACCTTCAGATTCCGTTTTTCACGCACTGCTCCAAACATATTTAACAGCCCCTGCAACCCCCATTCATTATCGCTCATCAGAACTGTGTCATCAGCAAACAGCAGTTCAGGCAACTTCCACTCGTGTCCTTCCCTTATGAGAGATACACCAACATCCATTGCTCTTCATTGTATTTCTTTCATGACTGCATCCATATACAGTATATATTGAACAACCATGGGGATATCACAAACCCTTACTTTAACCCAACATTCAGATCAAAGAACTCGCTCTGCTCATTCTCCACACGTACTGACGCCTTTGCACCCTCATACATGCTTTTCACTGCTTTCAGCAACTTGCCGTCTACTCTGTATATTCTCAGTACTTTCTCCAAATCCATAAAGGCAGCATACAACGTATGTCCTTTCTCCAGATATTTCTCCACAACACATTTCAGGGCCAAAATTTGCCCTGCATTTGCATATGCATATGCATATGTATATGCATATGCTTATGCATAGCCTACGTGAGTTGCAGTTGGGATGTGTGTACATGCTTAAATTGATATGCAGGATTCGAAGTTGCATAATAAATCGTAGGCAGTGTCCACCATTCTTTAACTGCCTTCGTGGTGTAATGCATAAGGTGTTGATATTCGGTGTGAGCGTCCTGGGTTCGAATCCACGGACTGGCACATGGTTTGTAATATTTCATTAATCGATTTTAGGAGTAGAGTTGGTTGTTGGATAGAACATAATAATTGATATTGGTTCAGGAGTAATTTATCGAGAGGCCTTCCCTAGTGGTTAAGGCCCCATTAATTGCTCTTTCCATTCACATATGCATAGCCTACGTGAGTTGCAGTTGGGATGTGTGTACATGCTTAGATTGATATGCAGGATTCGAAGTTGCATAATAAATCATAGGCAGTGTCCATTATTCTTTAACTGCCTTCGTGGTGTAATGCATAAGGTTTTGATATTCGGTGTGAGCGTCCTGGGTTCGAATCCACGGACTGCCACATGGTTTGTAATATTTCATTAATCGATTTTAGAAGTAGAGTTGGTTGTTGGATAGAACATAATAACAGGATGACTGTTATGCCTGTATTCCAGTCATCAGGTGCACTCCCCTTCTCCCATGCTAGTTTACACATTTTCCATACCCATTCGATCACTATCTCACCACCATATCTCAGCATATCCCCACACACTCCATCTATTCCTGATGCTTTCACCATCTTCACTCTATTCATGGCTTCACATAGTTCTGACCTCCTGATCCCCACCTCCTCCTCCCCTACTTCTCTTCTTCTCCCTCCCATACCCCATCCAACTATGTTTGCTGGCGCTTCATTTCTTACATTTAGCAATTCGTTGAAGTATTCCCTCCATCTTTCAACTCTCTCTTGCTTCTCGGCTAGCACTCGCCCATTCTTATCTTTCACACCCTTACTATTTTCCTTGCTACCCTCCCTAACTTTCTTGACCTCTTTCCCTAACAGTTTCTTACACTCCCTCCATTTTAAACTTAGATTCCTTCCAAATTCCTCATCCACTCTTCTCTTACTTTCCTTCACTATTCTCTCCACCACTCTCTGTTTCTCCAAGTATCTCACTCTTTTCTGTCTCTCCAAATCTTCATTCCCTCTATTACCCAACCACTCTCTATACACTTTCTTCTTGTCTTCAACAGCTATTGTTACCTCTTCAGTCCACCACGCTGTACCCTTCACTCTACTGTAATTATTTCATACATAAATATGAAACTTAGGATTTTATCATAGTTAACTGAAAATAAACTGAAGTGCCACACAATGAGGGATAACTTGTAAATATGAAACTGGGCTCTTATCATAGTTCACTTAAATTAAACTGAAGTGCCACCAAATGAAGGATTATTAAGCATGCTTTTTATCTTTAACTGAATGAATATAGAAAGTAATCATATATATATATATCCTCATTCGCATCCGCGAGGATTAAGTCATCAGACATGTTATCCGCATCCGCACATCCGCGTGTTTAGGCATCCAATAATTTTAATTTTAACACCTAAATAGAGATGCATTGATTCGCAACTTCTGATCACAATCAATAGAACCGGAGTTTGATTCCTGGCTCGGATAAAGCATTTGGTCAAGTCTCTCA